>JACEGR010002161.1:0-30117 GCA_014170235.1 Listronotus bonariensis | reverse complement strand
TTACTCTACAGTTGTTATAAAGGGTTTAAGAATTCTATAAAAAAATCGCCATGTCAAATTTTTCATATTGTCGTACAGTATTTAAGTGGTAAGAGTTGGGCCAAATTGCTTATTTTTAATTTTTTAAATAGTTATAACTTAATAAATATTAATTTTTCGAAAAAATATAAAGAGTCATTTTCGGTGAAAAATTTGTCAAAACATTATATAAACTCTTATTTATTACAATTTTTTCTTAATCGTCAAAACAATTGCGGTTTAAAACAAATTCTGACCTAAATTCGAGCTGACAACATGTGCCGTCGTAATCAGCATTTTATTCTAAACATGATTCTGCAAGAACATTCCATCAGAATAATTTTTGATACATTGGCGCCAATACGACCTGGTCTATTTCTTTTACTTTTATTTTCTTTTAATTTTTACTATGATAAATAAAAATACACCTTTTTACTCTAATGTAAGCAAAAATAGAAATGTCATGATCTTTTAAAATATTGTTTCAACTTATTAAGCGCACAAACCCTTTTCCTACTTTTCCTAATTAAATCTGTTGACTCACTCCAGAAACTTCTCAGTTTTAATTAATATTGCTCCCATAAAACTTAAAAATCTGTTTTTAGCTTTTCGAGTTGTATACTAACATACTATTAAGAGGAGCGCCGTGACAAAATAAATCAACTTATTTATAACCCGCAACTAAGTGGATACGAAACATCGGGCTAAGTGAGCCAGTTCGCATTATACTTTTAAATACGAAATAAATCTTTTACTAAAAACCTAATAAAAGTTAGGATATTATTGTTATGTGACTACAACTTTTTAATTCCAAGTTTTTACTGTGTTAGTAAAATAATAGTGTGTAGTAAACATAGTGACTTTCTATTTAAAGAAGATAAAATATTTAAGGTATGTTTTAGTTAATTGCTTTTCTTCTAAAATTATTATGTTTACTAAAATAAATCGTTGATTGATTTTAAAAATTGAAGTATCTCAAAAAATATTTTTTGGGATAGAATCAAAAAGTTTTAACCTATGTAAAACAGCACATAAATTTATACAATAAACCATAAAATTGAACCGGGTAAATTTAATTTATCAACTGATTTTTAGCTTTATTCTAAAGGCAGAGTTATTAATTATCTTTAAACATTGTCTAGAAAAAAACAGAAATATAAAAAAAATAGATAGCTACGAAAGTTTGTAAAATTAATGATTAATTGATGAAACATAGGAAACTTGAGCATCGTGAAGTAATAAAACAGTCACATAATCTACAGTAAGTAGCTATAACTTTTAACTGGAGTAAATATAAAGTGTGTCCAAAATATGTGGGCAATCTCCATGATTCATATAAAATACATACAGGGTGATCAAGCCTAAGTCGACACTATTGCTAACTTTTTATTATTAGACATACGAAGTCGGCTAAATTAGTAAAGTATAGTTTTTTTTCGCCTATTAACGTGCTGCCATCAGAAAAACAATTTAACATCGAGTTTTCAATTTATTGCAAAAAATTACTTTTTTTAATGGAACACTCTGTACATTACATTATTATTTAAAAGGTCAATCAAAGAGCTTTAAAAAACTTTACATGTAATATATCCAATTTTAATAGTTTCGGAAATATTGCCATTCTCGGGAATTTAGTTGAAAATTGGAATTTTAAAATAAAACACCCTGTATATTGCATCCCCGTTAAATTAATATGTATATCTCTTATAGTTTTAAAAATATGGCCACCCAAATCTGAAATTTATGTTAAATTTTTATTATTTCTACTAGTAGGGGGGCCACGATGCTAAATGGGGATTTACTCGAGCGTTATAGAGACCTATTGGGTTGCAAAGCTTGGATGATAAGAAGAAAAAATGTTATATAATGTATACCTTCTCATCGGTGGGGAAAGTGGCTAGAGCCTTTCAAATATGTCAAAAAAATACTATTTTTATTTCGGCTTGTGGAAATCGTTCGGGTCGTATCGGATTATACATTTTTCGTTATCCCTAAATTATTTTCTTCAAAATTAAAAAATAGCCACGTTCGAAAATGTTGATCTGACGTTTTTCTTTGTAGCCCTCTGTTTCCTTTACTTTACTCTTAAATTGTCAGATTAGTGGAATATACACTGTTTAGCATGTAATTAACTTACCCTATCTTAATCTGACGCACTTGACAATTTCAGATGGATATATTTTTGTTTTTATGATCGGCCCTGTATACGGAGCTCATATTTGGTGGAGGTACTTAACCGGGTACAAGGTATCCTCCGGTATATTAATCTGCCGCGCTGTAGTAAATCCCGAAATCCCCTCTTGGGCTCCCCTACCAACAGCTCCGAACTATAGGCAATAAATTTAGTGTCGTAGATAAAATGTACATTTTAATCTACCTTTTTAGATTTTAATGGTCATATTTCCAAAACTATAAGAGATAGACATACCAAAAGCGGCATTTTCTTAAAGCTCTTCAAAATGTCTATATAATAGTGATGCACTATACAGGGTGTTATATTTAAAAATGACGATTTTCTATCATATTCCTAAGGATCGCCATATTGGATTATAACAACGTGTGGACATTTAGAGCTCTTTGATAGAAATTTAAAATTGTGATATAATTTACACGAGTGCTTCATTTAAAAACAGTACAATTTTTGCAATTAATAAAAAACCTAATGTTTAATTGCTTTTCTGTTGGCTGCACCTTAATCAGCGGAAAAATTACTACAACTTCATTAATTTAACCGACTTTGTATCTCTAAAAAAAATGCTAGCAATAGTGCCGACTTAAGTTTGATCACCCTGTATACATAATATAAAAATTTGTATATCTTTTTACGGCTCCCCTAACAAAAATATAATATAAATCTTTGTTTTATTTTTAATAATATAATAGTAATATAATAATAATAGAAGTTCGGACTTCCTAAAATGGTTTCCTTGTAAAACAATTACATTTTTACTTCACCAGAGGCGAAATAACACTAACAAAATAGTGGTAATTACACCCTGAATACCAAAAAAAATAGTAGTTAAGAGGCGTCCATGAATTACGTGAGACATTTAAGGAGGGGGTCAAGGTGAATCTTACCAAATCTCACCGTGAGGTTAGGGAGGTCTGTGCAAGTATAACGTAATTTTTCTGCAGGTAGAAACAGAAAAAAAGTAAACCAATTTTGGGGCAGGTTACATGGTGTCTTTTTACGTGAGATTATGAAATGGGGGAAAGGGGGTAGCAGAAAATATCACCAAATCTCACCAGGAGAGTAAGGAGGTTCCAAAAGAAGCATTCGGCTTTGGTGAAACTGATAGTAACAGAAAAAATATAAATAGATCAACCAAATTATAATTTTGTCAATATAGACATTCCAAATTTTATTTTTCTATCAAGGGTAAAAAGTTATAGGGTGAAAAACATCCGGTATAGTATAATTGGTGTGTGTCAAAAATGGTAACTAAAACTTCCATTGAATTTAGAAAACTGTATAAACGCATAACTGGGTGATTCAAAAAGGACACATTTTTAGGTTTCATTAGTGATTACTTAGTCACGGCTAGCCCGAGAAAAAGTTGCGCCTGAGGAGGCTACGATTTTGCCGCGATTATCTTAATATAACCAGTAAGCTTATTTTAAAGTCGGCTAAACCTTTTTCTTAACAGGATGATAAAGAACTAAAAAACTTTTTATGCTCAAAGAGTGTGCTTTATACGTACAGTGGAGACGCGTGTGTTGTAACAAATTTATTTTAAAGTTTTGCTTTTAAATTCATCCATAAAGGGTGGCCTAAAAATACGTCTCTCAACTTATTTTTTTTTATAGAAATGTGTTTTTTACATTCCCTAATGATGTATTAAATTCTAACTACGTTTTATGTAGCATGTCTTATACCTAAAGTTAACAATGATAGAATAAATTAACCATTGATTTCTTTTAAACTTGTAAAAACATGAAAGTTGAAATATTTGAATTTAAAAAACGGAAGGTTTATTTTTTTTTAAATGGTCAGACACTTTGATTTTTATTTTTAAATGCAATTTTTTGGTAATTTCATATACACAAAGTAACCCAAAAATAAGTCAAGACCACTAAACTAATTTTTTGAATCAAAATCTTACCATATTACTCAATAAGTATATTCGATGGGCGATTCTTATTTTTGGGCCACCCTGTAAACATGACTTTATCATGAAAAACAAAACCCAGTCAAAAATGAAAATAGACCTGTTTAAGCGTTTTAAATATTTTAACTTACTTATTAAACCGATGGTAAATTTTTCGGCAAATGTTGACTTTAGGTACTACGGTACATAAAACAGTTAGAATTTATATGCATAAAAAAAAGTATACAGGTTGAGCTAAATAACATAACACATAGGCAATGTGAGGAAAAGAGACAATCTAACTAAATCTCGGCATGTAAACATGCGTGACTAATACTGCTTGTTTTGTTATTCTATTACTCGCCGATGTACCAAAATTGGTTGCTAAAGCAGTATGTTTTTGACACCCTCATTTTTTAAACATTATCTTTTAGTCAACTATTTTTTAATTACGTATGAGTATATAAATATTTACAATTAGGTTCGTAAAATCAACTAACAATTAAACAAATTACATTAGACAAAAAAATTTCAGTAAGCTAAAATACCGCTTATGTCATAGCTGACAAATAATCTGTTACAAATGAGGAACATTATCGTATTTAAAATTTAAGAATAAAAATTTACATAGAAAACATTAGTCCTTTTTGACCTTACGATGTCGCCTTTAGTTAATTGTAATGTTAAAAAAAAAACCTAATATATATGTAAATATTAATTTACGATATATTCGTAGATAATTGATTCAATTAGTGGTTCTCAAAAAACGCGCCGTTGCGGCGGCGCGCGCCCCGGAGGCTCAACAACGTATAATTGGAGGCGGTGCTCCTAACAAACATGATGTAAAACACATACTTTGTACATTGTACTTTACATGCGGCAGTTTCTAGTACACGTTCTATACATATTGCGAGTGAGGGCACATTGACAAAATAATAAACCTGTAAGTGCGCCGCACATTGAAATTTTTTCCAATATAAAAAATGTTTAAATTTTAATTTTAGTGCAAAAAAATTACTTTTTGCGCAAAATGAGAAACAAAATTTTATGTTAAAACGGATCATTTTACCTCCCCTGGACACATGCCACCTGAAGCGGTCGCCTCACCTCTCGGGGCGGCCCAGCACTTGGTTTTTTTAATCTTTTTTTTGACATCCCACGAAGGCATATGCCTAAATACCAGAGTACCGTGGGTGTTGGGTTATTAGATGTTTAACCCATCGTTCCCCCTGTTCCGTCAACGTTGTCCAAGCACTGAAACATGCAGTTATGCATTTCACAGTACCTTTTAGACAACGCGGTAGTGTCACCACGGTCGTTATTTTTAAATAACTACTACCTAAATATGTCTCCCCCGCTGGGAATCGAACCGTCGACCTCTGGCTTCGAAGATCAAAGCTCTGTCCACTGCGCCACGGAGGAGACCTGCTATTTACCCTTAAACGACAACTTGGGGTCACCCATGATCCGACGAAACAATAATTTAGACGTATTTCTTGCAAAAATTGTCTTCTAATTTTGCTGCTACACCTGCCTTTGTACCGTGGCTGTTACTATTACCACAGCAAATAACGTATGCAGTAAAAGTTTATTGCCTGAATTATAGGTGTTTGAGATCGCCGACGATCCATGTTGTTATTTGTGAAATAAAGAAAAGTCATTAAAAAAAATATTTAAATTAAAAGGAATTTTAAAAATTTAAAAGAAGAAAGTTATAAGGATAATGTCAATAATAATTATAGTTTAAGTGATAATAAAAGTAAATTATAATAAGGAGAAGAGAAAGAAGTGTAGACAGACAAAATAGTGTATAAACCAACTAAAAATGAATCCTAACGATAAAGCACATCTGCAACAAACTTATTTATGAAAGCTGTGGTTAAACAGACCGTCCACAGATGGGGTTTACAAGAGGACCAATGAATAAAAGGATAATTTGCCGTGAGAAAATGTTGATTTTGTATATAGGGTTAATTTTTTATTTTTAAGCAATATATCATTTAGAAGAACATTTTAAATTACTTTTTTCATGTTATAAAGATTTTAATAAGTTGAAGGACTTTAGGGTTATTAAAAACTGATTAAATAAAGTTTTTATAATGAAACAACCCAGAAACAGGTATAATTTGCTTTTAAAACGCATGTTCTTTTTGAATTTCTACCAACACAATTTTTTAGCTTTAAACGAATGTGATCAGGGCGTTGTCGCCAAATTATGGAGTTCAATAATATTTTTGTATTACATATTATTTTTATCGATTACAAACATTATTCTAAATAAATTGTCTTTATGACATTTTGCTTAAAAAATAATAATAAAGATTTAGGTTTAGGCTAGTTAACTCATAGTTAACTCTTAAAGAAAAATTATGTTTTTTAGGTTTTTGCGAACCCTGTATACAAAATCGACATTCTCTCGTCGTCCCTATTTTTTCACAAGCAAAAGTTTTTATAAAAAATGACTTTTTTCGATAAGAATTTTTTTGTCGATTTGTTCTCTTGTAAGCCCCATCCGTGGACAGTCTGTAGATGGCAATCTAATTTTTTTTCTTTAAAAAGTCGGACATTGAAACAATTATTCTGCATCTTCCTGAACATAAAGTAACAGCACGTAATACAAAAACTGATTAGGAAGCTTAACAATTTTAACATGCTGCATAAAATTTTTACTCTTACAAACGAAAAATACCTATGTAGAAATAAGACACACTTTTCAAAAATATATAAACCTATCGATAAAACAAAATCAAAAGACTTTTTGCTTTACTGCACACAAGTAAGACTTTATAGATTAATCATAAGGTTTTAAAGAAGATGTACAAAAAGAAATTAAAAACATATTTGTTAAGTTACAAAACAACCAAAAAAAAATTAGTTTTTTGCCGTTCATATTTTAAAATACCCATAATCCTTCATGGGGTCATATGCGACCCAAGAGCGTAGCTACCGCCGTATTAACCGTATTAATTATATAAATAAGAAAAACAATGTTCTTGAAAAGACCTTCTTTTTATTTTGGCCTTTAAATTTTTTTGGCCCCTAAGTTATTGTGATACGAGACAAGCTACGCCACTGATGCGACCTATGTTGTCATTGAATGAACAATTTAATTATTTTCAGGGTAAGTTTTTTCCAATAGAAAAAAAAGGTATAATTACACTTTGCTAAATTTTCTCACTAAAATGTTCTTTTTTAGATTTGTTTGTCGTTTATAATATTTGGTGCGGGTCCCTTTGTCAAAAAAAATATAATTAAAATATTCATTAAAATTATCCAGGACTTAGTGGGTGCAGATACATATGCAATAATATGCATATTTAATTTTCTCAGTTTGCAAGTAAATTTTTTATTTTCCATAAGTTGAAAAATGTCATAAAACTAATATTATTAGATTTATATTAAAACATGCAGACCATAAATATACATATGATGTAAAATTATTGAAGTTAAGCCTTTCAAGTGATTCCATGCAAGTTTTAATAACCCTCTTAGTACTTTCGGGATGTATAGCGGCAAGTTATGAACTTTTTAGTAAAGTTTAAGTTAGAAAGAATATTTTAATCTAATATTAAAAGAAACACATTAAGTTTATTTACATAAAGTAAACAAAGTATTAGCGAATTATTTAAAACACATGAAAAGGCATAATGACAAAATGTTAATTATATATTTACAGGATTTTTGAGGCCCAGTTAACGAAATTTAAGCGTAAAATCAAAAGCGTAGCTTATGCTGTTAAAAATAAAGAATTAGATCAGTGCACAAATGTTACTTTTTATATTATTAAATATATTCTTTATATGTTGCCATATACTTAGCTAAAAAGATATTAAACCATTCAAGTGCATCAGAAAGCCACATCTTTTCTTAAAGTGGTTCTTTGGTAAGCAGATAGTTTTCTTGTGGCTTTCAGTTATTAAATTTCTAATAATTAAATAGGCCCACAAAAAGAAATAAGTCTGCTAAAGGAAGATTACTCTTGATAAGTAAATTTGACACAAAAATGTGTCCCCTTAAATATAAAAATTGACGTGTTTTAGGATTTTTCTATAAGTGTACAAATAACTAAATTATAGTTGATGGCTCTTTTTAATTTGAATGCACTGTATATTTTGAAATATTTATTATTTTTAATATATAAATAAATATTTTTTTCAGACTGGAGTCAACATACAAATAACTAACAATAATTCGGAACAGTCTCTCAGGTAAGTTTTAAAATTGTATTATACAAAAGTTTTAGGTGTCAGTTTTAATATACCATGGGTGTCTAAATTCGTTATTCAAAACGAAAAGTTTAGTATGTCAAGTATATTTAAATGCAGAATAAAAATATCATTTTTACTACATAAATAAAAAATTGGCATACATTTTAACTATGGACTCTATTTTAAATTTTAATGCAGTTCAACTCCAAGTAAGGAAAGTCCCAATCTAACGTTTACTCTCTGCTTTACTAATATTGATCAAATTTCTAAGATATAAAGAGCTAAAAAAAATGTTTTCAAAAATGTATAAACAACGAGCCTTGTGTGCAATAAGTAGCATAGGCAGTTGTTGCTTTCTGGACCCCTACTTCACAGATAAATAATACACATAACTTATATACCTATAAAAATTAAATAAAATAATGCCTTTTAGAATATCGATGGGGTTTTGACAAAGGCGTCATTCGTCCATTTTACGAAAAACTGCTTTTTTTCTTTTGTTACGTTATTTAAAAAAAAGTTGGTGATTTTTTTATATATGTATACTAGTATTACTAGTGCACCGTTTTATTTCAGGTCTAGGTTTTTGTTTAAAAATAACGCGATGGGAAGAAAAATATGTTTTCCGTAAAATTGGTAAAAGTTCCTTACGATGTTTTGTCAGAAGCACATCAATATGTTTTGTTGAATTAATTTAGTAATTCGAAAAGCGACCGCTTTAGCGCCAAATCGAGAGGGGCGCAAATTTAAGGTTATAGGAAAGTAAAAGCTAAAAACATTTTTTCCGGTTGTTTTTAGGTAAAGACCTTTTTGCCCGAAAGGGCGCAACTTGACGAAAAAGGGCAAATTGAAAGAAAAAGAGAATAAAAGTAAAATTTGTACCTAAAGTACCTTTTTGCTTTTTAAGTTTTTCCTCTGATAAGAAATTTACTTTTGCTTACTCTTTTAAATTAAATTTTTAATTTAACAATGATCACAAGGGCGCATATTTTTTAAATGTCTTTAAAGGACATTTTTCCTAGTGATAAAATTTGCAAGTTTTTTTTAATTCTACATTTTTACGTACTCTGTACATCTAAAGCGGTACCAAAAAGCTGACTATAGATTTAAAAAATAAGAAAATAACTTAGCAAAGTTTTTGTTTCCTTTTATTTTAAATAATAAAAATCAATACTCTTTACACTTAATACACAAATTTATAAAAAACTTGTGTTCCCTTTTGGAATAAAGATATTAATAAATCTATTTCTGTAACTGAACCTCTTATAAATTTACTTAATAAAAGGTAAAGGGATATGTAATAAACGTTGTATAAAGCCAACGTTCAGCGTAACAAATTACTTCTAATTTTTCCACCTTCCCCAACATCGTCTAATAAAAATTACCCCTAAATTAGGAACTATTAACACGAAGGGACTAAAATATTGCACCTCTATTAAGTCTAAGGACTGTTATCGCGTCTCAAGCCCGTGTTAAACAGCGTCTGAATGTTAGATAGCCACTTATCGGGGGTTTAACTGAGAAAAAGTTGAGAAGGAGTCATTTGTAAAAGCATAAAGGGTGGTCTTTTTGGATTCGACTATTTTGGGGTTGCGTAAGTCGATGACAAAGGACAGATAAAGGAAAATTATTTCCCCTTGTAACTCTTTTTTATCCCTTATGCTTAGAGGATTTACACATGCCTTTTGGCAAGGATGAAATAAAATAATACGCAGAATAAATTTATAAACCTAAAATATTGGTAGAAATTAACTTTTGGCGAACAGTAATCCAAAATTTTCACCTTTTTTACGAAATTACGGGGTGGCTCGTTGTAATTGGAACGCATTAATTATATTTTTAAGTAGTATTTACAAGAAGGTGCTTAGCAATAAACAACAAATTATGATTACAAGAAAGGCTTATGAAATTCCGGAACAAATAATATAAGAAGTGTCCAACCGAATTGTTTCGAAAGTTGTTGTGCCCTCTCGCCTAACTTCGTTTCTCGCGGCAACGCTCTGCGAGTCCTGGCGAACATGTTCGGGAATTGACGTGCCCCTAACTAATGCAAATATAATATTTTGTTGTTGACCACGTGAGTTTCTGTTTTGGGCCGAAATCTAAACCAAAACCGAATGTTCGGCCGACTTCAGTTTCGGCAGAAACCGACACTTACGTGGCCAACTATAAAATATGAAATATTGCATTAATTTGGGGAACGACATTTCCCCAACATGGCCACCAGGGTTCCTAGAGCGTTGCCGCAAGAAACAAAGTTAGGCGAAAGCGCACGAGAACTTCCGAAATCAGTTTCGGTTTCGGCAAAAGTTTTGGCAAATACCGAAATTTCGGTGAGACACTAAATATAAATACTAATATTATAAAGAGTTAAAGTTTGTAAGTTTGTTTGTTTGTAGGGGCTAATTTTCGTAAATACTGAAACGATCATGAAAATTCTTGCACAATCAGAAAACTACACTATTCAGGAGTGCTATTGGCTATATTTAATAATGATTATTTCCCTTAATAAAAAAAGAGACCAATCAGAAACTATCATTTTTTAGATTAATTTTGTTTAAATAGGTGATTAAACCACATGTTATTGTACTGTTTAACTGCGAATAAATGTCTGTAATCCAAACTAGTTGTCAAAATTGAAAGAAAATGTCAAATTTTATTATCAGTAATATTCTGTGTTACTGGCTTTAATATAAGTTATTCAGGAAATAATTTAGCCGTATACCACTTAATCTACAAATTTAAATCGATTAAACAAACCAAATATTTTTGCAAGATTGGCTTGACAAATAGTTTCCTGGACAATAATTTAAAAACCCTTGACCGCTTTTCGGTCTCAAGTTTTTGATTTTAAAATAAAACCCTTGACCGCTGCTCGGTCTCGTGTTTTTATTAAATTATTGTATATTCAATCTTACGAAAACTCACCTGGGGGAAAGGGGTTATATACCATATAAAGCATCATTGAATTTGTTCGATTTGTCCTATCACAAAAGCAATTTTTATGCAGCGTAGAAATGTCAGAACAATTGTTTTGGTTATTAATACACTTATGAAAAAATTCTAAAACAGGTCAATTTTTATGATAAGGGGGCACATTTTTGTGTCAAAATTTACTTGTTTAGGGTTATCCCCTCCCCTCACCAACACAAACGTCAAAAAATTTAAATGAGAAGGGTGTTTAACTAATACCTTTTCTTAATGGCGTTCAATTTTTTTTTAATAGTCTATAGTGTTTTTAGGGCCGGTTAAGTAGTTTCTAAAAAAAATTACTTAAAATACCGGAATCCCTAGCAAGTGGCTCAACCCTATAACTTTTTAATTCTTTAAAATATTAAAATTAAATTTGGTACGTAGGTACATCACATAAATGTGCATTGTTTAACGCATTCTTCGTTTTCTATTACTACCGGTTTTGCCAGAAACGACCCAAAATTTCTTATTTTAAATGAGACACCCGGTATATTTTTACCAATTTAAATATAAAATGACGTTTTAAGTATAATGACATTACATTTGCATTCATGGCACTCTAGATTAAAAACTAAAAGATTAAAATGTTATGAGGTTAGATGTCAAAATGCATCAAATTGAGTGTCATTGTACTTGGCATGTCAGTTTCTATTCAAATTATTACCGGGTCTCTCATTTAAAATAAAAAAGTTTAGGTCGTTTCCGGCTAAACCAGAAGCATTGTAAAATTTATAAATTTATGAAACAATGCATATCTATGCAACATACCTACGTACCAAAATTTATTTGGCTATTTTAAACTATAAAAAAGGTATAGGGATGAGCCACTCGCTAGGAACCCCTGTATTTGGGGTGAATTTTCTCAGAAACAACGAATGCGATTTTTAAAAACCAAAGTCTGTTATAGAGAAAATTTTAAACCATTTAAAATAAGGTACCGTCAAATGGGGCTACTTGGGACAATTTTTATATTAAAGATTTGATATTTTCCATAAATTTAGGCAAATCGTTTTTAAATAATGTCTAAATTTTAAGTCCCTTTTTTTCCAATAAAAATTTGTTTTTTTTTGCAAAAAAAATTAAGTAGAATAAATATTAATTAATAGTTGCTGTTTCGAGTTACCAGGTAAGATGGGGTAATTTTGGACATCTTTGAAAATTAGGCTAATACCCAAATAGAAAGCTTTGTAAAGCAACATGGGACATAAGGAAGCAAAATAAAAATATTGGCTGCAATAAACATACAAACTTTTAAAAAATATATAAGCCTAAGGTACTAAATTTAACATTTATAATTTCGTTGGAAATCTAAAATGTATAAAATATAAAATTACACGTTCTAAATATAACAAAATTAACATTTAACTTATCTTGTACGTAGGTAAAAAAAAATAAGTAAATATTTTTTTAAAATAAGAAATAATAGTTGTTTATTCAAAAATAACAACAAACACAATTTAAGCCTTAATAAATACTTAAAAATAATGTTTTCCCCTACTAGGAAACACTCGAGGAAACATTACCCCTTTGATATTATTTTTGGTTATTTCTACACATCGTCGACTTGTAGAAATACGTATACGACTTGTGGAAATGCGTATACGACTTGTGGAAATATGTATACGTTCTGATCTTTTGAGAAATTTTTCATAAATTTATTTGTATAAGAAATGCCTTCGACCCATTTTTCTAAAATTTGGTCAATAAAATACTTAAATTGTTCTGTTTTTTTCCTTCAATGTATATTAACTTTACTTTAACAAAAGAATTAATACTTAATGCATTAGCTTCATGGGACATGGGACAGGCCTCATATAACCCCCTATTTAGCGACTATTTAAATTTTTGCTTGTCAAAATAAACAAAAAATAAAAGAATTCATGAGGAAACATTGATAAAAATACTTGCCCAAACAATATCTGGACAAAAATCGGAAAAATATTAAAACATAACCTCTGAGCAAGCAAAGTGTTTATATTTACTTCTTTAAAAAATAAAACTGTTTTTAAAAGAAATATGAATACCTTACTTCTTTTATAAATTTGTTAATATTTTGAATATTATCCTTTAAGACACATACAGTTTATAATGACCCACAAAAACAATGGTTTTCAAATACATGTTGTTGTCAAATATCAAAAATCTCCAACGTTGTCAAATGTCCCAAGTAGCTCCATTTAACAGTATCACTTGACCTTCCTTCCCATTTAAACTTTTTGACGTTTGTGCTGGTGAGGATAGGATAGAGTGGCTCGTTTTTATTGGAATGCCCTGTATACAAATGAATAAAAATAATTAAAGAGATTGGAAAAAATGTGGATATGTCTCTTTTTGAATAAACGCATCTCAAATTTACAATAAATATATAGGGTAAACTGTCCAACGTATCAAGCTCTTCAAGAGATTTCTTTTTATCCACTTATGGATGGCATACGCTGTATATCGACCTATAAAATGAATTACAACTCAGAATAAGGAACATATTTTATGCAATATAAATTTAATCGATACCGAACTAATTCGCAACTGCCTGTCAGTCGTGCAAAACCATGACGTCGTTACTGCCGTACATCCAACAGTAGAAAGTGTTTCGGACTTTGAGTTACGGCCGACGCGCGGCGCTAAATTTACCATTTCCTGCGGGACTTCCCCGCCCGGCACGCCGAGACAACGCCGGGATATAATTTACGATAGCCTGCTGGAAGGGAAGGGATAATATGGACTGGATTTTGAAATACCTGAGCTTCTATATTAAAGTTAATATATAGCAGTCGTAAATGAAGATTTACTTCATTATTTAAAAAATATTTTCGCAATGTCTATGCGCATTTTGTAGAAATAAAATTAATCATTGCAAAATACAATAAATTTATACGAAGGGTGTATTTTTTAGTTTTTTAGGAAATGAAAAAAAACAATTTGTTTTTATTTTGGGGGTGAATTTAAACTACAGCCTCCATCATTTTAATAATTTATAGAAAATGTATAAAGAAAATTTATAAAGTTTGATATTTAAAAAAACACTAACTTATACAGGGTGTCCGGAAATTACGCGTCAGGATTTCTTTGTGCGATTTTACACGAAAAATAATGCAAAAACTTCTATACAAGTTTTTTTAAAAACTCATAATTAATAATAATAATATGTAATATAATTTATCTTATTTTTAAACTCAATCATTTAAATATTTTCAAAATTGCAAAGAATATTATCCGGTAAAACTTATAATACTGTAATACCCTATTTTCCTGTAAACCCAAGCGTTTGTTTTCTAGGCTTGCTTTATTAATTTTAAAAAATAGAATTTTTAATTAAACGTATGTAAATTTTAAAGTCGTTTTTCTCAGAAACCGTTTATTTGAAGTTAATGCAACATGAGGACCTTTTTAAAATATATTTTAATGTTCTTTATTAATTTTATATCCAAATTCATAAAAAGATTGAAACAAAAAAGTTCTAAGTCATTTTTTTAATTTGAAGGACAGTTTAGGCCCTTTGGCATTTACTAATGGCGTCACATTATTAGGCTGAATACAAAGAATCACTAGTGATATGCATGCTAAATTTGGCGAAAATCAGTGCACTAGAAAACAAATTATTGGAAAAAATACCAAAAAAAGTTTTTCTTTAACATCCTGTATCTTCTTCGTTTATTTTGAGTTTTCGGAAACATTCTATGGAAGTTTGTTGCAATAATATTTCGTGCAGAGTCGCCCACTAAAATCCTGACGCGTAATTTTAGGACACCCTGTATGTACATGGCGTAAAAACGTAAAATTAAAAGATAAAAGAGTAACACGAAAATGATGAGGTAAAGAGCATGAAAAAATCTAAGATTTTTTTAAATCTATATTTGTTTCTTTTTCTTTAAGAACCAAGCTGCCGTTAAATACTTGACCCGTAATTTACCTTTTAATGATAATTTTAATAACTCTAATTGTCACTTATAGTACCAATATTTTTTCACATTTTTTTTTAGTATTTTTAGAAACAAAAATATTACAATAAGGTTGTTTCCAATAACATGGCTTTTACATTTGTATTTTATTTTAGGAAAAGCAGGGTATCAATCCTTAGGTAATTTTAAGGAAAAATTTTAAATAAAGGTATGTTCTTAACCAAGTAGATAAAAAGAGCATTTAGGAAAATATTACATCTACTCAACAGGCTCTTAGCCAGAATTTTACAGTTGTAAAAAACCATTTTAATTAATAGTTAAATACGTCACTAACCCTGAAAAAATAAAACTTTAACAAAATTGTATATTATATTTTTAGTTCTAAATCATTTTTAAAGTTTATTAAAATTAATTCCTCAATTTGCGAGTTTAATTAACTTTACAATGTTGCCAGTGCTTATGTAAAAAGCGTCACGTTAAATATACATATATGCCAACAATAGAGCAGGGATGTCGTAGCTTGTATCTTTTGTGACGTAGACACACTTCAACTACGTCATCAGACTATGCAGCGTTTTAAATAATTTCGCCGCCATCTCCACAAAAATGCAAATTTTTGCATTATTACAAAAAAACTTTTCAATTTTAGCAAAAATTTAAAGAAAGAGAATAAAATCCAATTTAGCTACACCGAAAATTTGCTACCTTAGGTGTACATGGCTAAGGACCTATTAATAACTTTCCTTAAAAAAAAGTAAAAAACCGTCTAAAGATAAATGCCCATGTTTTCTAAAAATTATAGAAAAAGCGTTAAAATCTTGAGTACTAAATACGTGGGGCTTACGGAAACTTTAAAACGTAATTGTTTACCAAAATTAAATATAATTACATTAATAGGCATTAATATTTTTTTCGAAATAAAAGGATTAACGCTGACGCGTAGCGAGTATTGTAAAGGTACATATGAAAATTCAAGAATATCCGAAAAATTTGACCTTAACATAAAACAGGACAATATTAAAAAAATATATTTAAAAGAAAATAAAAAATAAAGCAGAGATGCTTTTAACAAAGTTTTTGTAACAAATTAGAATTTTATACAAATTTAAACAGTCTTCTTTTTTCAAAAAGTTTTCCTACAAAACGGTAAAAACCATATTTTGTCATTGCATTTTATTTAAGAGTAAAAACAATTTAAAATTTATCAAAAAAACGCCCAGTTGCAGAAAAACTGAGCCGCAGTTTAAATGAACCTAAGAGATTGCCCACATAATCTGACATACCACATAAAATATTAGTAGAAATTTTTAACAGACAACAAAAACAATAATATATTATAAAAAAAGAAAAGAAATATGTTTAAATCTTTTTCAAAACCTTTAAGAATCCTTGAAAATAAAAAAAAACCCACAAAGATATTCTTTCAAAGAGTTTGCGGTCACTTGTTGAATGCGGCGAGCTGCTTTAACGAAAACAAAAAGCACTCTTCGTCTAAACCTATTTAATTTCTTCTCAAAACCTGGCCGATTTGAACAGTGGTGTATTAAGATGTGTTTGAATGGATGAGAAGCCTAACATTTATTTAAAAAAAAAGTTAAAACGGCTTAGATTAGACCTTATAATGGCCTTTATTTATGCGTAAGTACAGGGCGTTTTATTACCGATGGTTTTACGGGGTCTCGAAAACCGTGAGGAATATCAAAAATCTAATAAAGGACTCTCGATCCCTTTTTTTGAGAAAACAACCGTAGTGAAAACAGTTTATGGCTATTGCGATCCATCTCGGAGGAACAGGGTGATTTTCAGATTTTGCCCATTTTTATAACCTTTTTTTAACTTGTTTTCTATTAAAGTTATAAAAAACTTTAAACAGGTTAATTATGTATTTTTTCGTAAAACATTAAAGTGTATTTAGTTGTTTTGTATATTGGACAGTTTTTGAGAAAATTACCCAATATATGTTTTTTTATGGAAGACCAATGTTATTAGAAATCCTTTTTTTTCGCCCTGTGCCAAATTACTAAAAAGAAAGACATTTTTCTTTTGGTCTTTTTACACATTTTTGTAGTTGTTGTGGTCCCTCTACAAGATTAAATATCTTTCTAAACGTAAATTTTTTTTCTTAAAAACAAAAGCGTTTGTGTCATTTAAAAGTAGACAAACTATCTGGTATCAAAAAAATGTTTTTAATTTATCTTTAAACATGTATACCGGGTGCCCACCAGATTACTAGTAAGCCTGCCATTTTTCTTAACAAGTGGAAATAGGATGTATAGTTAGATAGGATGCAGACTTTTGATGTTTCAGATTTTATGTGGCACATTCGGATTAATTGCAAATGCTCTCAACTTCGCTATTTTACATGAAACACCGTATATACAGTAAGGTCCTAAAGTCCGTCGCCCCCTTCTAACTTCTGAACCGTTCGGTATATTTTCATGAAACTTAAAACAATATTTTATGACCAAGGTCTGCAATTTTTTACATAGCAATGACAGCTCTAAATGTCAAGGTGAGAGCTGGGCGCCATATTGCGAAAAAATAAAAGGAACGGGGGTCTTGTGGCACATCAAGCTCCTTACAGGTACTTTACAACCCTAGAATATAAAATCAATACCTTCACCTACTTACTAAATGGCGGTACTTTTAAAATTACCCAAATACTTGATTTGGATGGCCATATTTCCGAAAGTAATAAAGTTAGGATATGATATAGATTATTATTTCTTTAGGAAAATGGCTTTAATAAATATTTTCTTAACCGCAATTTTTATAGACTTAAAAAAATGTAAAAAAGGGTTCAGAAACTTTTTACACATATTTATTAAACTTTATATTGCATAACCTTTTAATATATTTCCGGTTTTACCAAAAGTAATACATAAATTAATGGTAGGTTTACATCTGACATTTATTGCATGATATTTATGTCAGACAGAAATAAAAACAATAAAAAAATCGGACATAAATTTTTGACCGTTTACATTAGCCAGAATTGTCTGACATAAATATCATGCAATAAATGTCAGATGTAAACCTACCATAACTTTCAACAGTAGAGAATTTTATTAATTTAAATGGGAACCACTACCTTAAGCCTTAAATTTAAACTTTACACTTATTTCTTTTTGTTTTTTTTTTTTGTTAATTATATCCTATCTCAAAACCTAATAGTTTTTAAGATATTAATAGTAAAACGGTAGAAAATATATTTTCTTTGCTATTTTTAAGGTAGCCTAGCGTTTTATTATTAATGTCTTAAAAACTATTGAGTTTTAAAAGAGTTTTGAAAATTATTGAGAAATAAGTGTTTAATTATAAGGCTTAAAGTCAATTTCTGAGACACTTCCGGTAAAACCGAAAAATGTACTTGCGGTAATGGGATATAAGGATAATTAAATATGTTTGTGTAAAAAATTGCTTCACTTTTTTTACCATTATTTGTTTAAAAAAAGACGATAAAAATAGCGGTTAAGATGACAATTTCGAACGCTATTTTCTTAAAAATTATTTTGATATCATTACATGTCAGATATGTTTTTACTCTTATTTGTCTAAAAATTTGCTTTTAAAAAATATACAGGGTGTCATTTAAAATATTAAATTTAAGGGCACCTACAGTTAAACTAAAGATACCACATTAACGCTAAAACAGTGGAAAACTTTATCTTATCCAAACAAACATTCCACCAGAATTTTTAAATCATTCAGCATTTCTAAAGAGAATAACTGTAATTTCGTGGGCACCCGGTATACATAACCAAAATTATTTACATAGTTAAATAAACTTACTTCATTTCAACCATTTTTCAAGAAAATTTACCCACCCGTTCTAATTACGCCACTGAACCTAAAAGTCGAAAGGAAAAGAACAAAACTCGGTTTTCGTTTGTTTTTCCCGCGGGAGTCCCATGGGAAATTCTCGCTTTCCCGGGACTTTCAAAGGAGACCACCGGGATGAAAAATAAATTGCACTTTTTGTCCCGCCATAGAGGGATAAATACGTCTTTAAAGATGGAACATAGGGTGTCAGAAGCGATAGCGAAAAGTATTTTTAAAACAAAATTGTCCAGTTCCAAAATTGGAAACCTTATTTTATATATTGTCCTTTGTTAAAGAAACTTGGATCCAAAATATAAGGAAAATAATATAGAGAATGCATTGTGCGTTACAGAAGCAAACGATATAGAATGTATCTTTATTAAATGATTTTTATTTAAAAAAAAAATTAAAAGAAGATAGTAGACACTTGTATTTAAAATATGGAAATTTATGGTACCACCAGATAAACCGAAAGTGATTTTGGAATTGTGATAATTCAAATAAATTATATAAAAAAAATGTTTTATGTTAAACGGTTTTATTGTACTAAATGCTAAAAAATAATTCGGTAAGTCCTAGCTACCGGATCGCACCAATCTTCTCATAAATCTGTGGTATTGATCAGACAAATAATAAAACCGTTGGGCGTAGCGTTTCGGAGTAAATATTATGATGAAAATGTCAAGTGTCCAACGATTTTATTATTTTTCTGATCAATACCCCAGATTGATGGGAAGATTGGTGTAATTTTGAAGTACTTTACTGTCGAAAATGCTATTACATATTTAAAAAATAATAATAATAAAAAAGTTACAAAAAATTAAAAAAAAAGACAAAAAATTTAAAAAGACGCTGTTGAGTAAGCAACGCAGGATAGGGACCTGCAGTTTGAGAGTGTACCAGTTTTTTGGCTTAAAAATTAAGTTTAAAACGGAGACAGTTTTTGCGTAAAAAGTACATTACATAGCGAGGTAGAAAGTGTTTTATTACTGACAAGAGCAAAGGATGGTTTACACAGGGGTGGAGGGGTGAGGGGAACCATTTCTCGAGACAGTAATAAAACTTTTCACCGAGGCTTGTATACTATTCTGTTTCCAACCATTGTTTTTTTATTTTCCTTTCATTTTTTAGAAATATGTCAACCTAACAAAATAATTTCTAATCTGTCAAATAACTACGCCACCAGAAATTTTTCGCGCGTAAAGGTGATACAGAGATGTCTAAAAGATGCATGGGCGTAGCCAGGTACCGGCAGGGGGGACAGCTGCCCCCTCCTAACCATGGACAAAATTATTAACTATTTTATAGATGGTAAATTTATATGTAGATTTAAAGACTTCGCAACGAAAAACCAATTTAAAAATATACAGAATATTGGGTTGTAGTATAAAAGGGCTAATTTAACCAGTGGCGTCTCAAGCTGCACTTATTTCTGATTAAATAGTATGGCCATGACTTTCGTGTATCTTTTATATTTGATTTAAATTAGGCTAATATTAATAAGGGCTTTTTCTCTCTTCATTTTTTTTTTTTTTTGGTTTTTTGCGTTATTTTGAAGTGTTTGTGTTACCAATGCACACGTGTGTCAAACATCGACATGCCAAATTTTATTTTTCTATCTTAAAAGGTAAGAAAATTTTAACGGGGAACCACTTTTGAGAAACACCCGGCATATTCTTAGTTTTTACTACCTGTCCCCTCTCCCTAAACAGAATCCTGGCTACGCCCATGCAAGATGTGAAGTTGGCAAACCTTTGAATTTTTGCAGCTGTTGCTAGAGTTACTTTTACTTTCAGCTAACGGAAGAAAAGTTAATCATTTTTAATGTAAGATGAAAGTAGAAGTCAGAAAAGTGACACTTTCAAATTTTTAAAAGTCGGAACTATCAACATTATATACAAACTTAAGTTTATTATAAAATGCGTTAAATTTTGCCCATTCTGTACAAGTCAGTTTTATAAAAACTTATATCACACTAAAAAAATATGTAGATTTTAGGAACAATTGAATTCTTAGCTGAAAATGAATCGTTCTCCATAAATCATGCACCATGTACAGTATATAGCAGCCAGTCCATAAACTGGAGGTAAAACTTGGAGCTGATAAATGGCAAAGGGAAATATAAATCGTGTCCTTGAAACAATGGGCCTGTCACATTTGCATGGAAGGAAGGAAAGCCGTCGCACGTCTCTTCTCAAAACTTATTGTTTTCTTAATAATACATATGGTGCCCTTAAGAAGGATGCTACTGCAACAAAGCTTTGCATTGAAATACAGTTTTTGTTTATTTTAAGAGTTTTGATTTAAAAATTTGCATAGAAAAATAAAAGCAAAAATTTACTAAAAATATTGTTTTATTAAAATGAACCAAAAATATAAAACATATATTTTTTAAAATTCACGATTACAACAATAAGAACAATTGCTCTAAAAACAACAACTTGACAAACAGGGTAATAACGACAAATACTATTTTATAATGATAATTAATTATGTTGCAGATACGGTAACAGGTATTAACTTCCAAGCACTTGTTTGCAAGACCTACTTAAAAATAACTTTAAAAAAAAAAATCAATTTTTCTTTTAACTAAAAATTAAAATATGACATGTGATACATCGTTGAATTGTAATAAAATTTTGTAAAAATTTGTAATAAAAAGATTTAGAGATTAGATACAGGGTGTACTTTTTTTCGAGCCATATAAAAAAATAAAGTTGATGATGGTTTCTTGAAAACGAAACGTCGGGTATAAAATCTACTATCATCTGAGTAGCTAAAAAGTGCTAATAAAAAAAGTTATTAGTTCTTTTATATCTCTTCAAATCAAAAAAATAAAATCGATATAGTCAAATTTTTGTTTTTGCCAAATATCTCAGCAGGCCATGAAAAGTTTTTAAACGGCATGTAAAGAAGGTTTAAAAAACACAACTTTTTCCTAATTAAACCTAAACTGTATCTCCGATAGGTACTGAGATTCCAATTTTAGACCATACTTTCGGTTAAACCCTTTAATTAGCAAAATATATTTTTTTAAATTGTAACGTAAACATTAGACAAAAGTGACCAAATATGGAATAGTATCCCTAATATGGAATACCGGCATTTCTCTTAAACAAAAACTCACACAATCAATTAGAGGGGTTAATCTCTTTTTTAATGCCCATTTGCGAGTAGAAGTGGTAACATGCCAGTAGAGCAAGTCCTTTTGTCGTTGTAGCAACGTTTTGTTTTATTGATTTCTCATAACTTTCGAGGTTTTTAAAAAGTACTACCATACCAAATTAACGGAAAGGGACCCCTAAATATTAATATTAAGGACTTAAATCTTCACGATATTTTTTTTTGTCACCCTAAACAATATATTCGATATATTTTTCAAAAAAAAATGATCGATATTTCGTCCCAGTCTACTATTTATAGTATTTTATATTTGAGGTACCTATTCCATATTTAGCTACCTTTATCATTTTTAATTTTTTTCTCTTTATTAAAATTAATCAATGTAACTAAGAATTTTTACAAAATAAGGAACAAATATTTGATTGTTAATAATTACTACAAAAAGTTTGTTATTTATAATTTTAATGCAAAGTATGTGTAAAAGACTTTAAGTCACTTTCCTCAACTGCTTATTGAAGTATTGTACCTATATTTCAAATCAGTCAAAAAAAACAAAATTTTGGACGTGAAATATGAAAATTGGGAATTTTGTCGTAAATTAAAATAAACTTATACTAATAGTAAAAATTTTAAAAAGCTTACAAAAAAGCAATTCATATTTCAATAAATATACAGGGTGTTCCATAAAAACCCATCTTTGATCAATATTTGGAAAAATTCTTACTAAGCCATTAAATGGTACGTAAAAGTTATCAGTTAACTGAGATACAAGGGGTACCTAAAAATGCAATATTTTTAAAATTTCCCTGTAACTCAGAAACCAAGATGGCTATGAAGACTTTATTTATGTCATCATTCGTTTCACAAAAAGGGTTCGCAAGGTTCTATCTTTATTAATATCTGAGATTGCCCGCAGTTGCAACCAAAATGGGACACCATACATATAAACGTATACATAAAAATTTATCTGTTTTACGCATACCTTGTTGGGCTTTTTCAAGCCTTTATACACTTTAATCACTTTAATTAAGTGCGACGTTGCGATTTAATTAAATTGTATTTTATAATTTAATAACTTATTTCCAAATTAAAATAATTTACATACATACATACATACATTTCAAGTTATATAAATGCCATTAAAAATAATATTAAAACAACTACATGATTATTCAAAAATATGTGCTTAACATTTTTCAATAAATCTAGGTTGGTTTTAATAGATATTTATTTAAATAAGTTTAAAATGTGCTTTCAGAAACTAAGGATCTTGTTTTTGGTGTTATAGTGATCGGCTATAAAAACTCAAAGTTTTTTGAGGTCATAAGCGTCATTTTTAAAATGATCTATTTTTTTACATTTGAAACATTTATTTGTTGGACAAACGGGATTTTCAGAAAAAAATGTTTTTAGTGACATACTACAATAATAAAAATAAAACCCATCTATGTGTTATAAGTTTTAAATAAAATAATAATAAATGAAAAAATACACGTACATACGCCACAGAATTCTACGTAAAAGTATCTAAAACTTTTCTTTTTATATCTCTAATATCATGCGAGTTACGGCCTGGGCAAATTGACAAAATTTAAAAAACACTCTGTATCTAAAAAAATAATTAAGTTGGTCATCACTTACTTTCACGACTGAATTTGTTTCAAAAATCAAAATAGAGATCGTGCAATCAGATTTCTTTTATCTCTTTTAGTTTTCGCTATACCCTGCAAGGTCAACAAAAAAGCGCCACCCCGTACAGGTGGTCTTTAAATTAAAAGATTTTTTTAAGTGGTTATCCAACATGATGATTTTGTTGATTTCTTTGTAGTAAAAATGTCAATTGTTAAGGCCTAATAAATAATATTGTGCCCTCGTTGAAAAATCTAAAGTCTTTTAGTACATTTATCAAAAATATTGTATAGAAATGAACTATACATTCTGAAGAGACATAAAATTACCTATATCATTTCGCAAAGTTAACATAAAACTTTGGCAAATATTCTGTTTCCATTTCAATATCCCTTTTATATCGTCCATTGTCGCCAAGTTTGACACTTCCATTACAGTTTTACCGATGGCAAAAGAATAAAAACAAAATAACAAGACACTGTTCTAAATAATTCAAGAAATTTAAGTTTTTTTTAACTGGTATTATTAAGTGGAATACAGATTTTGCAGTTTACTTCAAAATAGTAAATCTCTTTATATATTTGAAAATACCCTTTATTCAAAAACCAATGAAGTCGAGAAGGGCGTATAATCGTAATTATCAATATTTGTTACAGCCCTTTTGTTTATTTAATAATGTTTTACTTCTTTTTATCCCTTTTTCGAATGTAGAAAATATAATACAAAATAACAGGATTGGGTACTAGTCGAGGCAATAAGGCTTTTTGCTTCATTTTTGGCTGCAGCAATAGAACTTCTTGTTTGTATAAAGTGCAAATTAGGCACAAATTTAACAAAATAGTTTTTGAAAGCGAATACAAAAACCGAATTTTGATCCGTCCTGTTCTTAAAACTTCCCAACTTTTGCCCTTTTAGTGCTTCATTGCTTTGACTATACCTGGTCATACTGCAAGCAGATCTGATCTCATATTATTTTGAATTAATGAAGCTAAAAAATGTCCAATTATACGTTTGATATAAAGAAAATGTCAATTCTGTTTAATAAAATATTCAAAAATTAAATATTTAACTTTACTTACGTGTATGTATATCCAGGAAACTGTACGTACTCCCAGGAAAAAAATAATTTTATTAAAAGTTTCATTTTAGTAGGTACCTGTAAATAAAGATAAAATGTTAAAAAAATCCGTCACGAAAAATATACAGGTGTTTCAGAACTGTGGGATCAAACTTCTAGGGGTTATTCAGCAACAGTAGAAAACATTTGACATTTGACCCATGTCCGGAAAAGTGTCACTACGGTACTACGGCCCTAGGACGCCTTAAAATTTAGAAAGACGATTAACTGCTAACTAAAATGTATTGCATTTAGTTTTTACCTTTTTCACATAATGCTATTACAACACAGAGTTGCGCAGAATACTGAAAATCGGTATTCGAATAGGAATACAAATACAGGAAAAAAAACGAATATTTGAATACTTTGGAAAAAAAAGTATTCGAATACATGAATACACGAAATCGGTATTTGAATACTGGAAACGAAAAGATTCGAACCTGAGAAACCTAAGACAACATTGAAGACCAAAAAAAAGGTCCTTACCTCTTTTTCCCATTTTTCTTATTCAAATCTTAGTATTCGGATGCTGCACTTTTCGGTATTCGAATACTCAAAACGCCGGTATTGGAATACTCAAAAAAATATTCGTCAAATACTTCTAAAGTATTCGAATACAGAATCCCCAATACTGAGCAAAATGGTATTTCGCCGAATACCAAACACACAAATGTATTCGAATACTATTCGAATACCGGCAAAATTTATTCTGAATACTATTTAAAATACTGAGTATTCGAATACGACCTAACTTTGTGCAACAAAATTATTAAATAAAAAGTAAATAAATAAAATTATCAAATAAAAAAGAACTGTCAATAAAATAAAAAATTAAGTAATAAAATTTTTAAACATTGACATTGACATTGACATTTTAAACAATTGCTGTGATGATAATATGTACAAAACGCAAGAATTATTCAATTTAGGCAATTCAGCTAAATTTTAACGCGTATTAGGTCTGTAGAACCGTGGGACACTTTTTCCGGACATGGGTCTCTACACTAAAATGTTTTTCTCTGTTGCACTGAATAACCCCTAGAAGTTTGATCTCTTAGTCCTGAAACACCTTGTATCCAGTGCTTGTCTAAATTCAGGACACCCCACCTAACCTTTGAATTGTTTGGTATTTTTTCATGAAAATTTGAGAACTTTAGTGACACAACATAAACCAAATTTTAGTCAGAAAATGACAGATATAAATGTCAAACAGACTTACCTTGTATATTTATTTTATAGTTTTTTTAATAGTCATCCAAGTAACTATATTTCATTTTTTTAACTGTTGATTGATTAATGACAATAAAATTTCACTTTTTGCGTTTTTAAATATTCCTCTTTAACGTTGTTGTTCCTTTTTAAAGTATATACCCAATTTATAGTAATGCCCCGGCTTACTCAATTTATACAAATAAAATGATAATTATATCAAAATTACCGTTATGCATTATAGTAATTAATTTTACATGACATAGAAAATAGAGTTGGAAATTTAATTATATTTTTAGTTTATATTTAAATAAACAATGATTAAAAAACTTTAAAAAAAAATTAAAATAAATTAAATTATAAAATTTTAAAGCTTACTGGCTACTACTAAGGAACAAAATAACTCTTATGTACCGGGTGTCAAGTTGTAAATTCAAACGCCCCTTAACTTTTTTATTTTTTGTTGTACAATAAAAACAAAAATATAAGCTTATATGGTTAAATCTGCACTTTCTGAAATAGTAATCGGATTTTAGTTTTTTTTTAAGATATACCGGGTAGGACAAACATTATATTTTTTTAATGGAACATCTTGTATATTGAATTTCCGTCAATAAGTAAATTTTGATGTAGTTTTCTTAAAGCTCCTTAAAAATATTTTAATTAGTAATATAATATACAGGGTGTTCCATTCAGAAAAATTAAACTTTTTGTCGTACCGTGTATATTTTAAGAAATAATATAATAGTGAATCGAAAACTAAAGCATCGACCGAACAAAGTATGGTTGATTTGATTTATTTAGAACGATAAAACATAGGAAAGTTAGGGGGTGTTATTTATAGCTTGACACTTGGTACAGGATTTAGGAAAGAAGTAAACAACAAAAAAAATACATTTTCTACCAGCGAAAACGCAACACTAGAATAACCATTTATTTTAAGTCGCAGATGCATTTTGGTTGTCCAAAATGGTTAATCTATATTAACTAAAGTACATTTATTTGTAGATCTATGTAATAAAAAAGTATATTATATACAACCTTTTAACACCATAAACTTATGCACTGGAGAGGCACGGTAATCAGCGGAAGAAATGTAACTACTTTGCTATTTTAACCGACTTCGTATCTTCAAAAGTAAGGAAGTTAGCAATTGTGCCGACCTAAAAATGATTACCCTGTATAGTAGAAATAAAAAGAAACTAAGCATCTGGAACGCTTACCTATCGCTCTATTTTTATAATTATTGGGGAATCCCTCTTATTTTAAAGTGTATAATGAAATACCTTTACATTATGTATGCCCTAAAGCTTGATTTTTAAAATCATTTTATCTAATAAATAAATAATCCACCCTTATCCTATGGCTTCTACTTCCTTCCGGCATATTCTCCTTTTCCACCTCTTTGCCCCGTCTGCCCCCTTTTAACCTTAATTATCGTCTGTGCCCAACAGTGAAAATTTAATGCCAACCACTTTGCCGAGATACCTAAGCTTAGGTCGAAATGACCACGTGTTGAATCGATATAGGTATTTTCGCGGACGGAATTACTATTAGATTAGGTTTTGGCTTAGTTAAAGGACGTATCAGATTAGCTTAGCGCATAATAAAGTAAGTATAAGCAACATGTGACTCAAATTTTAATTTAATTTTAAATGCATCGGTGTTTCTTTATGCATAATTATTTATTTTCTATTAAAATCAAATTTTGTTGTTTTATAAGGCGTTTCCTTTTTATACCAGTGTAAAAGTGTAACTAAAAAATATTCGAGAATTCTGGAAGTAAAGTTTTTTAACGTAGATATTTAAAAAAAATTTAGTGTAAAAAATATATATTTTTTATTAATTAATGTTAATATTAAAATTTTAAAATATAAACATGACAGAACTAATTTTAGCTTTGACCTAAAATCGGTTAAAACCAAATTATTGTAAATTTATATTTGAAAAATGTTTAAAAGTGTTATACTATATAATGTGTCGGAATTTTAGTTCCATTATAATTCAGTTTATTCTTTTTTATTTGACAATTAAACCATTTTTTCCATATCCACGAAAACGCAATCATTAGATATTAAATTTTATTAGTCATCTACGAGGTTTGGCTAAAAATGTAATTTTTACTTAAGAGTAAAGAACCTATTGTGTATCTCAAAGTATATCGCTTTGGCTTTTGACGGGCAATACCCCAATAAACATTTAATGATTTTATGACCTATTGTTATTGGGCAAACCCATGAGTTCATAATGACAGGGGTGGGCCAGGTATAAATATCTCTTAAGTTTTAAACATTTATATAAATATTTTTGCTAATATTTTAGTTGCAGTGTTGAATAACCGTTTTTACTGTGCGTTTCGAAAAAGTTGTTTTACGAGAGTATAATATATAACTATGTCGCGTCGAAATCATTTGTTATTAAATGCAAAACAGGTTGTGAAAAATGTGTATGAAAAACTTTAATCAGTAGGGGATTTTAAAAATGAAAAGTCTAAAAATGTTTTACCAGTTAATTTTTTCAAAAGTAATGTCAAACTGTAAAGTGTCCATCAGACATTTCATTTTTAATTTTTTTTTCAGTTTTCTAACAATTTTATCAGTAAGTTTTTAGGTAAACTGTTTACCACATTTTTGGTAAACTATTTACCACATTTTTGAGACGCAGTTCTCGACTGGCGTCTTGTTAAGCTTTTATTTTATTAAAAATCATTTCAACCCAGTGCTAATGAACCTTTGTTTATGGATTGAAACCTTTGTATTGTAAGTAACTTAATATTAAATATTTCATTATTTTATTTCTTTTAAAGTAATAATAACTTTTATTATATTGTGTAAGAGCAGAATAGTTTTTCATAATGTATAAAAGTTTTAATTTTCATAAAATGTTAAATAAACTTTTTAATTTTATTCTGGAGAAAAGCCAAATAATATTTTGTTTAAATTTAATCTCCCAGAAAACAAATAAAGCATAATATAGTTATAAATTTGTTTATAATTATTAAAACTTTGCATATATTTAATTTCTTAATGTAATTTTAAGGTTATACCTACTTAAATAAACAATAAATTTTAAATCTTTATATTATTAGAGTCTGTCCCTAATATTCCGACCTTTAATACCTACTGATCCGCAGTTTTATTGCTGTCGGCAGGTATATTGGAGTATTGCCGTCAAAAGCCAAAGCGATATACTTTGAGATACACTATACCTGTATTTTTGCTCATATCGAAAATTGTTATTTAAAGAAGATGTTTAAAGTTAAAAATGACTTTTAATTGTACAACTTATTTACAAAAAATATATTTTTGATTTTTTTATAGTAAAAATTTAGGTTTGTATATTAGTGCAATACATTTTATGATTATAAATTTCATAGGACATTTTGAACTAAACTTAAATTTATATAATAAAATATTTAAAAAAAATGTTTCTCTAAATAAACAACATTACATATTTAGAAGTATATTTTAATTTCAAACATTTTTTCTTTATAAAAAAGGTACTTTACTCTTAAGCAACAATTACAATTTTGGCCAAACCTCGTAGGAAACTGACACAATTTGATATCTAATAATAATTGTATTTATTTAGATTTTATAAACCCTTCAAACTTTTTAAAAGAATAACTAACGCGACCTTACGTAGATTTTATTAAAATATACCGAACGGTTCAAATTTTAGAAGGGAAAACGAATTTAAGGTCCTTACTGTATATACATGTAAAAAATATTTTGCTTTACCAATTTATATAAAGACCTCTAACAATTTAAAATATATGAATGATATACCAAAGTTTTTAAGTCGGGTCGGTAGTGGCCATGGCTTTTAAATACGCAAACTCGGCAACATGCATAATTGTTGACTGCGCGATAACGAAAAGATCCCGATAATGCGACTGATCAGTGGAGTATCTAAATGTTGATTATCTATAGTACATTATAAAAAGAAATTTTATAGCAAAGAGCTTTCGGCTGACATACCGTTGTTTGCTTTTTCATAAAAAGAATACGATCCTGTTTTTTTATTTAAAC
>JACEGR010002160.1:0-138177 GCA_014170235.1 Listronotus bonariensis | reverse complement strand
GGATTATTTCATTGTTAAATTGTCGAATGATAAAAAATACAATGGAATTAAAAAATCTATAGAATATTATTATATAAGATAATATACATTTTTGATGAATTAATAAGCCTAAATATTTATAACACTCTCGGTATAAAATTACCAATCCAAATTTTAAGATGTGAGGGGCATAAAGTGGCGCAACCAGGATTTTTCCTCGGGAAGGGGGCTGACATATTAAATTTTGTTAAAAAGGTAAAAAAATAAATTACAACATTGTCTAAATAAAGAATTTTTGAACTTTCTCCCCAGTAAAATAATTCTCGGGAAGGGGTGCAGCCCAGCATCTCTCCCCCAGGGGCGGTCATATTAACTTTCCGAGGGGAGGGCATATCAACATTAAATGCCCATATTTGCAATTAGGGGTGTAATTAGTAAAATTTCTAATTTAATTACAAAGGATGTGGCCATGGCCCCCATGTGACCGCCCCTACCCCCCTCTGCTTGCGCCACTGGTGGCATCAACTTTTATTATGTAAGGGCGTCGGTCTCATATATTTGGTCAAAATAAAATAAAAACAACTTTGTATATATCAGCAAAAGAATGATTGTTTTTAAAAAGACTTAAATTTTAAGTTTGTTATTGTTGAAAACGCGTTTGGGTTGCGATTATTTTAGCTTTCTTACTATATGATTTTACAAATAGAGGGTGGCCATTTTCAAATGAAACAGAGCTAATTTTGGGCACTCCACTTTGTTTAAAGAAAAACGCTCGGACATGTGGTTTTTTTATTTTAAGGAAAAACATTGTGTACCCACTTTGACCCCCTATGAACTGCAATCGTCTAAGAGGGGTGAGACTTACCCCCAAATTTTAAATGAAACGATGGATCGAGTGAAACATTATTTTAAAGGTCTTTCGACCCTGATTACAAATGTCAAGTTTAAAGTATCTGCTATATTGTTTCCGTAAATATGGCAGCTTGTTAAAATTTTGTTTTTTTTTCTTTTTAATTCATAATAATTAAATTACCTGTAAGACCAAGCTACTTTATACTAAGGGTATATGAAAAAGGTTAAACTATCTTCAAAATAGGATATCAATTAGTCTTTCTGGCGAGGGTACGTGTAATTCATTCTTAAATTTTAGTGGTGAATCAACCCTCGCCAGAAAGATTAATTATTAATATCTTATTTTAAAGATCATCTAACCTCTCCTCATCATCTTAATCCCCTTACTTGAAAGTAGCTTGCTCTTACAGGTAATTCAATAAAAAAATAAAAAGCAAAATTTTGATCAGCTGTCATATCAATGGAATCTATAGCCGAGACTTCAAATTTGGCAGTTGTAATCAAAGTCCAAAGACCTTTTTTTATTTATTTCTATTTTTTTCTCTTTAAAATTGAAAAATGTAAACACTACATCATCTATTGATATTGATACTGTCAGTCAACTAAGCTTACACAGACATAGTCATAATTATCCAAATATAAGTAAAAGATATAATTTAATATAAACACATAAAATTTTACTTAATATTCTTTATTTTAAAATTGCTCAAATAAAAAAAAGTAAAAATACAATACATTATGTATTTAAAGTAAATAACAAAATAGCACAGAAATAAACAATCAAATAAATGCACACAATTTGGAGATTAAAATTATAAAAAGTTACCTAAATTTATATTTACATATTGAAGTTTGTACTAAAGCTAGAAAAATTAACTCTAAAATAGTTATTTGATTTTAAAATTTATAGCGAGAATTTATCACATTAAAACAGTTATCACATCAGAAGTTTGTTAAAATCCTTTATTTATTCCAAAAGTAAACTTTACACATTCAAATCTTTAACTGGGAGTGGAACATTGTCTGAAAGTGGCATAATAATAAGACTAAAATAAAAATAACCTAATATGACTGACAAAATAAAAGTATTAGAAAATAATATACCAAAAAATAAAAAGTTATGCCTTAATATACATAATTAAAAAAATATTTACAAGTTATACATATCTAAGACTTTAAAAATATTGGTTTTTACAGAATTAAACATGTCTCCAAACAATAAGCTTATTTTTTCTCTTCCTTTTTCAACATTACTTTGCTTTCTAAAGTTTCTATTAATATTTTTTAATGTATAATATAGGCGCATCCTAGCAAATAACTTTAGCACATACAAGTAAGAAAACTGTTTGCAGGGATGCAAAAAATGTAAGCTTCTGAAATATATGTACATAGTTTGAAACTATATTTTTAGAAACAATAAGTTTTTCAAAATTGTTTTGAAATATGGCCTCTAAAGAAGAAATAAAATAAACAAATTCGTTTGCAGGCATCCTTAAGTTACCAAAGACGTCCATATTTTTATTCTCATAGGCCTTAAAATAGCAATATAATGTAGTATCATCTAGTTTATTGCATGATTTAGAATAATCTTCACATACATTGCATGTATGTTGTTTTAAACACTGATTGATTAAATACCCACAAATATATTTCATAACATTTTTTTCTATTATATCACTTGACCTATAATCTACATCTACTTTAGGTAAAGTATTACTAACGTCAGGGGTGTTCCAGACGATAGGACCGGAGGGGTTTGTGTTGATGTCGAGGGAGATAAAAGATCAGGTTGTACTGGGACTGTAATGGGAGCCACTGACATATCTAGAAAAAAATAATGTATTAAGTTATATATTTTTATGCTTATACAGCATTATTAACTTAACGAAAAAATGCCTCCTCATAAAAAGTCCTGTTTGATAAGAAAATACATTTTTACAAAAATAATTGTATGTTGGATGTACAGAGTGAGATAAAAAAAAGACTTGTTTCCAAACTAATATACAGGGTACTTCCTAACTACGGCACAAAACTTTAAAGGGAGATTTGTCATATCATTTTATAAAGAAAACTTCCTATAAACATAGGTCCGGAGTTGCTTCGTTTCTAAGGTACAGGGCGTTAAAGTTTTGAAAAAAATATTTTATAAATATCTTAAATACCCTGAATCCGATTTGGTAGAAATTTGGTAAGTTTGTTTATTTCTAAAGATCTAACTAGATTGACTTTATTGGGTCCAGTAGCGTCTCAGTGGGCACAACAGCCAATATTATTGAGAGAAAAATGTACGCCACTGACTTTTTATGGGTTTTTTTCCTATAAAGCAACTATAAATACAACTTTTTAGTATCTTAATTTTTTTTGTATCTGGCTTAGTATTTAAGATATTTATAAAAAAAAACAACCTTCTAAAAAATAATAAACGCCCTGTATCTCAGAAACGAAGCAACTCCGGACATATTTTTATGGGAACTTTTTTTATGAAATGATATAAGAAATGATCCTTTAAAGTTTCGTACTGTAATTAGGAAACAATTTTTTTAGGCCCTGTATATCCAACATGCCACATTGCCGAAATATAAAGGTAATTTAATATATCTTTTTGGTTTTAAAGCTATTTAAACAATTGAATCTCGGTATTTTAGCCACTTGGCATTTGTAAAAGTGTTAAGATAAAGATAAGAAAAAATGTTGTTGGCTTTAGTTCACTAGTCTGAGCTTACACAAAGCCTTTTTTGTATTCAAGTCTTAAAATAAATATTAAAAACTGACCCTTGTAAAAAAATTAAATCATAACTTACCAAAGGAATCAGCAAAATCTTGACTACAAGTTGCATACGAATGTTCAAGGTACACACAGCTTGGCCCTTCTAATGATGGAAATATAGTTGGAATGGCATTAGTTAGGCTGCAGCCTGTTTATTAAATCATTTAAGAACATTTTCTGTTCAAAATGTGCCGAACATATATTTTTTATAGTCTCCAATTTTCTTGAGGTCCTCACGGCCACAAGCTATTGCCCAACTCTGTGCACTAAAACAATAAAATAAAAATGCATTTTCAAAATTACAGATTCTGTTCTGTACAGCTTAAAAGTTATTATTTTCTAAAACCTATAATAAAAATAGAGAGCAGTTATACAGTTTCTTATTCTTAATTTTAACAAATAAAAAAACATAAAACAGTCAATATATCAGAATAATTATTTGACTGGTTAAAAATTAAGACCAAGAATTAAAATTAAGAATAAGAAAGCATATAATCGTACCCTATTAGTCTTTAAAAAATTTTGCACAATTTATGGCCTGTTAAATTGAAGTATTGCTTGATAAAACTTCATACCAAGAACCAGGACCGTGCCTACCGGTTGGTGCAAGGCACCAGGGCGCAACGCTGCATTGCAGGGGCGGTAAAATCTGAAAATGAAAGGCGGTAATTATGAATGATTGTAGTTTTTGAAAAAATGACGTGGGGACCTTTTACCTTTTGTACAAAATCGGGGTGAGGACCTTTTTTTTGCTCTTCAAAAATTTTTTTCGCCGAAATATGAAATTAGTAGATCGCACTAGGTGTCGTCACTGAATATTCGATCTTGGGCCTAAACAAGTTGGCCACCCCTGGTATATGGCTACGAAAACAAACGTCAAGCGGATATCGAAGAGCGGCAAGTGTAAAAGCCTTATAAATGCCGTTAAGAAAGGTTATGCTAACATAAAGATTAGAGGCAGCAAACTTTTATGCTAGATAGTGCTTACACACTCGCCGCTTGCCTCTTGGTATCGTCGCCGTAGCCTTAAGCTCAAAGACAAAAAACGCTAATTCAGCGAAAAATAGATCATGATGCATTGTAACAGTCCTGGTTAGTTAAATATGTGTTGGTTTCTAGACGTACTTTGAGGCCCTTTGACACTAACTTTGCAGTAGCAAATTTAAAAGAGTCCCCAAAAATCTTGTTGTGGACTGTTTTTTGCTCAGTGCCATATCTTTTTTAAAGGCCAGAAAATGTTCTTTTTGCAATTTAAAAAAATACCCATTTTATGTGAAATTGTAAAGTTGTCTTTGGTTCAAGCTACAAAATTAGTGGAAATATATTTTATATTCACTCTTATTTTAACTGCTTATTAAATTTTATTAGAAATTAAAAAGAATATTTAAAATAAAGTCAACAAAAATTGTAAATTAATTTATCATGTATATTGACTTTTAGATAATCTTGTTATTGCGCCGATCAAAAATATCTTTCAGCAGTAAGGTGTTATTTCTGTTTTTGTTTTTAAATTCGTGAAAAATTTGAAGCGTGGCGTCGCCAACATTTAACTTGACACCTTCAAATTATTTATTTTAGATAAGCGCTGTGTGTAAATATAAACATGAAGGTCTATTTGTAAGTGTACTATTTTATATCTTTCCTAAATTAAATCATGTAATATTTTAATCTTAAACCCGACTACAATAATTATTTAGTTATTTAGTAGTCTACGTGCTAAAATTATAACGCAAGGATACGCATAAACGCTCGAACACCGACTTCGCTGCGCGCATTCATAAACATCAGCGAACCAGGTTCGGATTGACTTGCCTGCCAAGGGCAGATGTGCCCTTACCTTTTTTTTTTTAACTAATGCCACCAGCAAATCAGGGAATGTGGAAAAGCTGACTACTCGCCACAAGTACCTCTAATGAGCTTTGCTATGCCCGCAATAGTTTTCAATTCTAATAAGTTTAATTCTACAGTAAGGACCTGAATTCCCCCTCCCCTTCTAAAATCCTGACCGTTCGGAATATTCTAAAGAAATTTTAAACGAAAATTTTAAACCTGTTGTTTAAAGCCAATAAAATGCCTTGATTTTAGACAAGTTGCTATGACGACAACCTGAATTTTTCGATTTTTTTGTCAAGAGACCTGCAAAACTAATAAGTGATAATTTCCCTGGCTGGACAGCTGTCACGTGCAAATGCCAAAATAGGAGAATTTAAATTTTTTTAATAATAATTCTTTACCTTTACAACTGATTCCTTATAGTCCTCTGATTCCTTCCTTTTCATGTTAAATTCCCAATCCTCTAAAATTTCAGCTCTACTACAGATGTTTGTTCTTCAATTTGGTATTTTCTACAGAAAAGGTAAAAAATTGTTTTCATATAGTTGACTTGGATTTCTTGGCATTATGACGATCCTCTGTACATATTGTCTATTTTTAAGGTAATAAAATTCTATCTATTTATCTATCTCTCTAGCTATTAAATTATCTACCTTAGCTTGGTATTTATTGACTATCTTGGCCAAAGCGCAACATTTTCTTATTATTTTAATCAAAAATGAAATTTTACCAGGTGCACTTTTTTCAAACTTGACAAATAAACCAGTAAAAAAATAATGTCTGTCAAAAGTTTCATTTTTTTTTAATTATTTTTTTCTACTAGCGTGTGGAAAGCAGCACTTTTTCGCACGCAGTTTAGTTTGGAAAGTGTCACTTTTTCGCACTCAGTTTAGTTTGGAAAGTGTCACTTTTCCACACTAATGCGGAAAAGTATACCCTTGTAAATTTCCCACTTAAACAGGTATTTAAAATGTAAAATGTAATTCTGAAGTATAACTTATATATACAATTATCCCAAAATTCATCTACCTTTAAACACAGCAAAACGCGCTCAAGGCCCATTGTACCGTCTTCTAGCAAGCGACAATGTGTCTCTGTTACCTGTAACGACGACCGGTTCAATTGCACCTCAACGGCAATCTCCAACTCCGCAACTTACTCACAACTTGCCTCTGCGATTTATTTGCAAAATACTACCAACTGTTCTTTTACGATTAATGTTGTAAATAATAATAAGCAGTAATGGTAAAAATAAATGTTATCAAATGGTTGTTTATTTTGACTTTTTCCACACACTCGTAGAAAAAATGGCATACCTAACACGTGCCGAAACCCCGCTACGCGTCGTTCGATCAACTGCAGGTGCGTGCGGAAAAGTGGCACTTTCAGCACTAGTTAGGAAATATACGTTTTAGTATAAAGTTTTCTTACTGAATCTCCTTCGAGCTTAAATTAATCTCCGTAAATTTTTTCTTGGTCGCGATTTTTTTTAAGAATTTTTTTTTAAGAAAATTTGCACCTTCAACAAAATATTCGGAAACAATTTAAGCTCTAGGGATATTGTAAGTGATAATATATGATCAGAGTCTGCATTGTTTACATATCAATGACAACTTTAAATGTCAATGTGACAGATGGGCGACATACTGAAAAAAAGTGGACAGGGGGCTTGGTTGTCACAGTATTTTAAAGCTCACGATAAGACTTTATAACTCTAGTATAATAAGTCAATACCCATATACTATCCTATAAAATCGTCACAAATTTTACCAGAATATACAGTGGCGTAGTGTGCCTCGGAGGGGTCCCGTATCACAATAAGTTAGAGCCCCAAAAAAAAAAAAAAAATTTGTATACCTACCAAAAAAAAAAGTTTCTATTTTCGAAAAACATTAAAACATTCTTATTTTAGCATTGCTTTTTTGTTCCTAGCAAATAAAGGGACCCACTTTCTTAATTTAATTGACAATTTTACAGTTTTCTACACACTTTTACAGTTTTTGCTCACACACCTTTGGGGGCTCCTATACCCCGGAGGCCCCGTATCATTGATACGGCTGATACGGCGGCAGCTACGCCCATGAGAATATACTGAACGGTTCAGCTTTTAGAGAGGAAACGGACTCTAGACTCTAGGTTCTTACTGGATAGTGCAAAATACTGCTTATTCAGTAATTTTCGAAACAAAAGATGGACTACCGGCTGTTCCGTTTAACCAATCAACTTGGGGCATGTGACTGTTAGACATACCTACATAACCTAGAATTTCTATGTTGTTGTAAATTCTTGATGTGTGAGAATACCTACCTAATATTCTTTTTGTTATAACGTTTTTTTTGCAGCTGCTGTAAAAGAAAAGAACCAGAATTAATAAATACAAAATTTATTTTGATTGATAATATACGTGAAAAGTTATACCTAAAAGATGACAAATTACCAAAAATTAACAATATAATACTCGACACGAGGAAGCAACCTAAAAAAAATCTTAAATTTGCTTTATATTTCTTTTTAAATTTTTTGCTTTTTTTTACCCGGTATTTTATTTTTTATGCTTAATGGAAAAAAAATGACAAAAACATGATCTTTTTTAATGCTTAAATTTTGGCTTTTAATTTAGTGTTCTACATCATTTATATTTAAATTTATTTTCTATTTTTGAAAATAAAAGTACTTTACTCTCAGACATTTTTCATATTTTTAGTTATAACTCGCCCTGTATATTTCTAGTCAAAGGAAAATTTTGTAACTATAAGTTTTGAATCATTTGACCAATTTTCTCAAAATATCAATTTAAAATTAAAAAATTTTTAGTCACACCTATCCTGGAACACACTATTTATTACCCAGAACCTAAAAAAATATTTTTATTTATAGCTAAGTCCAAAAGCTCTAATTAAAACACCTTCAACAAGATCTAAAATAAAAAATAGCTTCCGATTATTACAAAATAATTATAATTGACCTCATGGATACCTACTTATTCAATATTTTTAAGATTGGTAAAAATACTAAGCCCACTTAAAAATAAAAATATATTTACATAAGGTTTTTTAATCAAATAAAACAAATTTCCTTGTAATTTTAGTTACAAAAACGTTTAATGAATCAGGTGAAATAAATATTTTCGTTGATTGGTCGACCGGTAAGGCTGGTGGCCCATCTCTAGACGCTTGTATTTTAGGAGGGTTACAACCAAAAAATAGCTCAAGTACGTACTACATAATCAAGACGTAACGAAATGGTAGAACAAATAAAAACCATACTATTTGGTTTTGTTCATCTGACAAAAAGAAGCCTTTCTGGGTTAACACAAAATTAATTTTGTTAATAAATTTTACTTATATTATTTATATTTATGTTTTTTTTAAAGGCGAATATTTCTTATTTTAGGGCGCGCACGACATATTTTAGGGGGCCTGAGTCCCCTTGTCCCTCCTAGCTTCGTCACTGGTGTCCTAGCTTGACTCTTGCTTTCAGTATATCAACATAAGCTTCAGGATATCAGGAATAGTTTTTCTAAAGTATAAGGTGCCTTCAAGAAATAACAAAAGATCCTAATTTTCATTTAAAAAGAAAAAGTAAATGGCTAGAGATGAGCAATTGAAAAAACATTGCAATATTGTACTAGGTCAGCTTAGCGAATGTACGGACTAAAATGCCAGCCCCCGATCTCTATTTTTTAGGGCAGGGCAAAAATTGCTTTGTGCCCCCCGTCCCCTCGGTCATTTTTTTTTGTCTTTCGAAGTATAGATTTATTGTCGTTAAAAGTTTTTAAAGAAAAAATTTAAAAAAGATCTCCACTTCTCAGTTCGCTCCTTCTTCTCATACTTGGCGCCCTATTTATGTATAACCCAAAAAAGTATACCAAATAAAAAGTAAAGAGCAAAACAAAATTCTCGCCTTTTGTTGTATATTACAAGAAACTATCCCAAGTGAAAAGTAAAGAACAAAAAAAAAAGATCTTCGCCTTGCCAATCACCAATTCTTATACATATTTTAATAAATCGAGTTGGCTAAACCCTATAGTGGTCGCCGTCCAGTACACATCATTCATGCTTCAATTTGCCGCCCCTTAACGGTGTCACTCGGGACAAACACGCCGGTTTGTTAAATGCATTTTACAAACGACCATAACCGTTACGCCGCCTAGTGATATAGTAGATAAAAAAAAAATATACGTCTCATGAATTTCCCATTTCCATTTTTCACATATAAAATTAATTTGTAGCTTTCCGAAAACACCAACAAAAAACAAGTTCTTAGAAACAAGTTTTTTTTATTTTTTTTTTTTGTATTTTAAATTGCCCACTGCTTATCAAACTTTATAATAATACCCATTTGTTTTGTTATTAAAGTTCATCTCTTCTCTAATACTTACGCTAAGTAAACATCCATTATAAAAGTTAAATGATACTATGTTTGCCAAAAGAGATTAGCATTATTATTTTTTAGCCTTGACCTTGTCTAAGCATAGTTTTTGGCAATGATTTGGTTATCAAAATTTACAGAAAAAAAATATTTTATTTAATGTATTAAGATAAGTTTAGTTTATGTGTAGTAACATAATACATATCAAAATTAAAAATCCTAGAATAATTATTAAAATGATTAAATAACAAAAGGTGAGGGGTTAACTACTTAATTAAACATTTATTCAAAAAATAAGAATACAAAATTGAATTATAATTTCAAAAAGGCACTGGCTAAACGACCGCCGACGTCATTTTTTTTTTATCTTTGGACAAACCATGAAGGCTAAAAGCCTAAATACTAACGTAAGCGAGGTAAGAGGGAGTTTGTTGACACGGGACTTAAACACTTGAAGATTTGGGGGAAGGAAAGACCTCCGCGGGCAGCAGGTTCCACAACCTAGAAACTCTAGGGATAAAAGAACGAACAAAGTGGGAAGTTCGGAGCCTGTCCAGTTGGACCGTATAGGGATGCATACGCGCGGAACCACGAGTTTCTCTGTTGGGAACCGTAAGTGGAGGAACTATACTGGACAGTTCTTCAGAGCAGAAGCCATGGAAGTACCTATAAAAAGCGATAAATCCCCACAGCCCGACGATGTGCAAGAGAGGGAAGCCTTTCTGTAAGTGAAGGATCATTAATGAGACGAATAGCTCTTCTTTGAATAGAATCAAGAATGCTTAGGGTTGTGGGGGACGCCATGCCCCAGATATGAGAACAATATTCTAAGGGAGGTCGGATTTGGGATACATACAAAGTGTACAAATTAGAAGGGGAAAAATACTTTTTGGCTCGAAAGAGAAATCCAAGCTTTTTGAAGCTGCCGTGGCTATAGATACAATGTGATTATGCCAGTTAAGGTTACTTTCAAATGTGACGCCCACAAGATTAAAGGTGTCTTTGCTCTGTAAAACTTGCCCGCTCATAAGTAGAGGATGAGTGTTTGATGACTCTTTTCGCGACAAGGAACATGATTGTGTTTTGGATGCATTAAAATGGACGAGATTTTTAGCGCCCCAATCCAATATTAAATTAAGATGAAAAAATAATAATAATGAATAAAGAATCTGCGAAAGAGATATCTGCATCGCTCTGCGTTTGTTTTCCAAGTCAGGTTTAGTAATGGGTTTAGGAACCTGAAAGCTGGAGTGAAGGGTACTATCGTCGGCGAAACTATGGATGGAATTAGTTGTGAACGAGAGTCATTGCTCAATTATAAGAAAAAACCGCCGTCAGGTGGCTTGATCTATTTACGTATATAAAAGCCGCCGAAAATCTAAATTAATTTTCTATTATCGGCGGTTTTTACTTATTTTATCGGTAGATGCCGCTGTCCGGTGACAATGTTCCAAAAACTCTCAAAAATTGCCAAAAAATAGTAAAGTAGTAGTTTTAAGTATTTTTCTTTAACTTTGTATGCTTTTTTATATGCTAATTTTCGTAGTGTTATTTTCTGGTAGATTTTTTATTTAAAGGTAAAATTTCTAAAATGTTTCAGTATTAGATGCCAATATTTTTATTATGTTCTTAAGTCGTCTTTAGCTCTCAGAAAATACTTAGGTAAAAATAAAGACAAGAAAGTCAAAAATTTCTTTAATAAAAATATTAGTTTATTTAGTTAATTTTGACGTCTTACCTAAATCAATTATCACGTTTTTTATTATCTCTTAATATACAATGTGTCCCAAAATAGGTCTTACAAGAGGATAAATGGACCAAACTTTTTTAAATATCAAATGTTTTTCCGATTGGTGCAAAATAACCAAGAGTACTTCTATTAAAAAAAAAAGAACAAAAAAAATAAGTATACTTAATAAACAATTAAATTTTTGACACACTGAGGCTGGGCATGTTCGTCCTGAAAACAAAATATAAAAAATATGTTATTAAATTTATTGAAAAAGATAAGAAAGTGTTTTTTTCTATAACGTCTTTTTCTTTTTCTGAGACTTTAAAGATTCTTTTCCCCTAATATACTGGGTGTTAACGAATGTATTAGACAAGCCATCGCTTCTAGAGAATCGGACATATAAAAAGTATAAACAAATGGTATAGAAGGAGGAGAGTTTTCTCATATTTTTTAGTTTTTGATCACTTTTGGTTTAACCGAAAATTACTCTAATTTTGAAATTTTTAATTAAACACCCTGTATATTTGATTGTTTTTGGATTACTAAGACAATACTAAATAGTATTTTGACATTTTAAAAAGTTTTACGCCTACTTGATCTTTTGAGAGCCATTTGTAGTATTGCATCTAGGTGGTTGTGATCCTTAATTTATGACTTTATTTTTAATCCGATCGCAAATATATTGGTATTGTTAGATTCGCCAAAAAATCCATTATTTAAAAAGTGCTTGTCTAAAAAGGTTTGCAATTTGAAAAAAATAGTTAAGACACGGAAAGGTCAATTTTCCAAATTCTTTTAATCCTATCTCTCACATTAGTAATTAAAACTTGCCAATTGTATTTTTTACTTAGGTCACTAGATTAATTTACGCCCAATAATGGCCACCTAGATGCAATATTAAAAATGGCTTCAAAAATCAAGTAGGCTTAAAAACATTCTAACATGTCGGATTCTGACTTAGAATTGTCTCAGTATTCCAAAAATGTCAAAATATGTGCGAACTCCCCTTTGCGCATACCATTTACCGACAAAGTCTTATTTTGATATGTCTAATACTTTAGGAGTTCTGGCTTGTCTAATAAATTCGTTGACACCCAATATGCATACTTTTGTTTTGGTTTTAGAAAACGATCAGTCTTTTTTTCTAAAGTAGTAAGTAACTAAAATACTCTTGGCTTTGCTTTTCCAAAAAAATGTACATTATTCTTTAGAGTACTTATTAAGAGCCCCGACAATTTCTTTGTAGGTGGCAAACGTGTTTATAAGTTTCATTTTTAATTTTTATTCATTTTAATTGATCAATAAAAATATATTATTAAAAAAAATACAACAAAACTAAACGCTTACGTTACAACAAGATTAATGATTAACTTTAACATTACCTATATTATTCGGCGGTTTTTAATAATTTTTTATAGACATTGCTTGCGGACGGCGGCATCTACCGATAAAATAAGTAAATCGCCAGTAATAACAAGTTAATTTAGATTTTTGGCGGCTTTTATATACAAAAAGATAAAACCGCCGACTAGTGGTTTTCTTCTTATAAATAAGCAATGCCGCTGGTGCGGCAGTCCTTGAGCCAGTGCCTTTAAAAATAATTTGTTTGTTTTTTAAACTGAGCTTATGCTTGGGCTCCCTTTCTTGCAATTTAAATCCCCAGTGAATCAACTAACTATAATACTAACAAATTAGGATTTTTACACCAACGTATTAAGGTCTAAACAATTAAAACTTAGATTTTTAGTAAAATGTAAATAAAATATGAAATTAAGGCTAACTTTATTATACAGACTGTCCACGGATGTAGTTAACAAGAGGACAAACGAACAAAAAATTTTATAGTTCAAGAAAAAGTCATTCTTCTTAAAAATTTTGGCTTGCAAAAAAAATGTCATTGGGAAAATTTATTTAGAATAATGTTTGTAATCGATAAAAACAATATTACAAAATTTTATTGAACTCCATAATTTGGAAAAACTGGCGTTTACAGTTAAAAAATTGTGTTTTGTGGAAATTTTGAAAAAGCAGATGTTTGAATAGAAAATTATAAAAGTTTTTTATGTCATTTTATTATAAAAATTTAAAATAATTTATTTTTGATAATTTTTAAATCAGTTTCATGAATCTTTTTGATACCCCTGTAACAAATATATAGTTATTTAAAATGCTATTCTAAATAACTTTTTATTGATATTTTGCTTAAAAAAGAAAAATAAAGGTAGTTTACTCTTGAAGTAAACACGTATTTCTTAAGTTTTTGCGTATACAAAATAAACATTTTCTTTTGGCCAGTTTCATTTTTTTACAAGCTAAAATTTATATAAAGAATGACTTTTTTTTAAATGAAATTTTTGGTCCATTTGTCCTCTTGTTAACTCCATCCGTGGACAGTCTGTATATAACTTATATTAAAAAGTCTAATTCATTGCTCACTATGAAAAATTTAATTTTAAAATAAAAAACATAAATTTAGGGTCTAAAATAAAAAAATAATTATAAGAGTTTTGGGTATTTTTTTAAAAGCTCTCATCTGCTATAATTTAAATAATACGAAATATACAAGGTCTCATAAGAAAAATCATATGTTTGGTTCATATTACGAAAAATAAATGTGATGTCAAAATATTTTTATTTTTCATGTTACTGATGTTTAGCTAATTGCGTGAATTTTATTTTAGTGGGTCAAGTGTTTCCGTTTATACCCAACTTATACCTATTAGTGGTAGCATTGCCGTTTTGTCAAAAGAATTTACGTGAGAGAGAAAGGTACTAGTAGGTACTGGTTTTTTAGTGGATGGTCACCGATTAAATGGTTAAAATAAAAAACTAAAGAGAGTAAAAGATAATAAAATAATAAAAAAACAATAAACCGGATTCAAAAAGGTAAACTTACTAAAAATTTAAAAATAATTATAAAAAAATGAAGTCAGGTAATAACATATGGTATTAACTATACATTCCGTTTACCGTCACGTTCCGTAATAAATTCTATATGACGCAATCATATACTATTTTTTTAAGATGCCAAAAAGTCCCAAAGCTAGTGAACCCTTCGAGTAACGTTAGACCTGTAAGGCTAGAAATTTGTATAGTGATGAGTCATAGCATGCTAAGTACGAAAATCATCACCTGGCAGGCATCAGCCTTGCACATCATCACCCTGTATATTTTTGAAAGGTAAAGAAAAATAAAAACAAAAACTTGAAGCTGTAAGCTTGAAATTTTTCTAGGATTTAGTTTATTCATAGCAGAGTTTAAAAAATTGACAGGCGTTTTCGATAAGCACAAGTACCTGCCAGGCGAACTGAAAAGTGTGGCTAATTTGGATGGCCATATTTCCAAAACTTATAAAGTTAGATGTACCTAATGTGGTATTTTCTTAAAGCCTTTGTAAGGTCCTTTTGATGGTATTATAATATACATGGTGCCACCACATTAGGTACATCTTACTTTATCAGTTTTAGAAATATGGCCAGACAGGTACTTGTACTCATCGAAAACGCCTGCCATTTTTTTAAACCTTATTATGAATGAACTAAATCCAAGAAAAAATGTAAGCTTACAGTTTGAAGTTTTTTGTTTTAATTTTTTTAACTTACAAAAATTTACAGGCTGATGATTTGCAAGGCTGATACCTGCCAGGTGACGATTTTCGTACTTAGCATGCTATGACTCATCACTATACAAATTTCCAGCTTTACAGGTCTAACGTTACTTGAAGGGTTTCCTAGTTCTCTTACTAAAACATACTGCATTTGTCTGTAATAGCACTACCGCGGGGTTTAAAATGTGCTATAAATAACAAATACTGCATGTTTTAGTGCTTGGACAACGTTAATGAAACAGGAAATCAGATGGGCTAAACATCTAATAACCCGGCACCTACGGTACTCTGATATTTTGGAATATGCCTTCTTAGCAGCAGTAGATAAAAAAATTGTCAGTTATATTTACCTTTTAAAAATATAGCATCGACATTCTAGTCCTATAAAATTAAGTGAATATCTTAAAAAATTAAGCAGGATTAAAATATGACACTATCGTAAAAGCTTAAAAGAGCAAAAAATACCAACTTGTTTTTTACCCTTACCTTATCCCCCAATTCATTTAAAATAAATATTAAAAAACTATTTTTTTTTGTTTGTCACCTGTTTAATAATTTTAAGGAAATAAGACGCCATAAGATATCCCGTGATTAGATATCAGGTAATCTAGAAAATTTATTGTTTATTTATTTATTTATTTTAGAAACAAACTAGCGTAAATAGGACAATTCCGGAAATTTTACTACGTGACCTCATTTTAGGTACTTTTTCATAATATAAAGATAACTAATAATAGGTATTATTAAACCGCTGGTTTAGTTTTTAGAAATTAATTATCATTTTTCCGTTAAAAATAATGCAAATAAGAGCAAATCCTAGAAAAAAAAAGAAAAATAGTGTTTAAAAAAATATCATATATATGAAAGCTCGACCACAGCCCTCGTAAAAGAACTAACTTATCTGCGTAGAATAAAACGGCGGATCAAGCGTGAGATATTTTCTTTAACTTTATTTCTTCACTAGCGACTCCTATTGTTGGTAACACTGTCACTTAACTAGCCAATATATTTTTCAATATGCCCGACTTGTTTATTCAGTCATTATTGGTGGCCAATTGCAGCACTCGAACGATGTTACCAACAGAAGTTCATGACTGTTCCCAACATAGCGAAATGATAATCACTATACAACGCGTCCAAAATAAGGAAGGCCAGTATGGGCATCTTGAAAATGGTAAGAGATACGAAGTGGGTTAAATGAGATCAAAGTTAAGGTTTTATGTACCTAATAATATGCTGTCTGAAAAATTTTAAAATTTCTAGTATTTCTAGAAATATTCAGAAAAAACCGAACCATTGATTTTTTTTAATTTTTTTCCTGGTCCTATTTAAAATTTGATTTTAAAATAAATTCCACTTTTGCATTGCCACTTTTTCTGCTCTATCTTATAGTGGTATTCTATTAAGGCTACGACGTTTCGTTTTTGTAAGACCATCATCAACTTTTTTTTAAATACGGTCCTGATATTCTAATATCAAAATTTAAAAGCCGGATTTAATACCAATTTAATTATATATCACATATTTAAGTGTATTTTATAAAATTTAATAAAAATAACTAACTTTACATTTTAAGTTAATAAACCCAGCAGAAATGACCAAAAATGCCCTAACATCACTAAATTACATTTTTTAAATACTAATATTCGGAATTTCAAAAATTTTCCCGCGTATTCTAAGGTACATAAAACCTCAACTTTGATCTCATTTAATCGACTTTGTATCCCATAACATTTCCAAGATGCCCATACTGGCCCTTCTTATATTGGACACGATGTACAAAATTCAAAAACTTTAACCCGCTTAGTCAACCCGCAACTGGGAGCCCAGGCGTAAAAAAGGGGAAAGATCTAAAAATTTGTTACGATGAAGAAAGAAGGCAATCTGAAATTAAATTCTAGACTTTAAAGCCCCGCTGCATTGTTACCTGTAGCTTATATGGTTTAAGATAGTTTAGAGTCAATGTTATTTTTTTAATTAACACTAAACGCTAGGCTTTGACAAAATATCGTGCTTTTTATACTTTATCATTTCCATTATTACAAAATTATTTTTGTTAAAAAAACAAGGCGCTTTTAGTTTTTTTTTACTGATGTGTACATGTACAGGGTGGCTCGAATTCGACGCTCATCATTGAGATTTCGGAAACCGTAAGAGATACAGGATCGGTTAAATGGAGGCAAAGTTGCGCAATTTGATGCTCAATAAAATGCCGTTTTGCGTTTTAAAAAATTTCGAGTACTTCCGAAGATATTCTAAAAAACTGGAATTTTCAATTTTGGTTTCTATTGTTTCCTGGCTATATTTTTAAGATAACTTAAAATAAAAAACACGTTTTCATGGCCACTTTTTCTGCTCTATAATTCAGTGTGATTAAATATTAAATCTGACGTTTCGGCTTCTGGAGACCATCATCAACTTAATTTTTTTAAATACGGACCTGATATTTTTTCAATTTAATTAAATCCTTTCATCACTCTTAATACACTATATATCGCCACTTTGATATTTGCCGACGTTTCGTACAGAAAATTCCATCACCAGAATATTGCATATTTATTTCACCATAATACGGCCCTGAACTACATTTTTAGGTAAGAAGGTAAAAAAAAAGAATAAACTTATTACATATTCGTAATGTTTTTATTGCAACTCATTGATATCTAACAGCGGACATTACTTATTAACCGAAAATTTCATGAATATTAGACATAAGAGACAAAAAGGTAATCAGCTTACATAAACAATTTGTAATACTATCTTGATGCCCATATTAAAAATAAACATAATTTAATCACTATTATAAGTGTTCAAAGAGATAACCTTCCACCTCGATGCATTTTCTTGCTTTGCTTTGTATTTTTAATACAGCTCGATTTATTTATCTCGCAGGAATGGCAGCGACTTCCCTTATCAAATTTTGTCTTAAAGGTCGTGAGGTGCATTTTTAAATAAACGGTTCTTAAGATATCCCCAAAGGAAATAATCTCGGGGACTAAGATCTGGGCTCCTAGCGGGCCATCTTGCAAAACCATTTATTGGGAAATATATGGTAAAGGAATTGAGCTACTTCCCTTTCATTGTGGGCAGGAGCTCCGTCTTGCTGCCACCATATTTCTTGAAATACTGCCAAAGGTTGATTATCTAGAGCATCTAAGACATCATTCCTAATCAAATTTAGATATCGTTCGGAAGTTAAGGACCCTTCGTAAACGAAACGTCCAATAATTTTGTCCCTCCACATGCCAAACCATACATTAAATGAAGTTCTCCCTTGAATTCGTACCTGCTGGTCAGTTTCTGTTAATAAAGTCATTTTCGCTGTTAGATATCAATGAGTTGCAATAAAACATTATGAATATGTAATAAGTTTATTCTTTTTTACCTTTTACGTAAAAATGTAGTTCAGGGCCGTATTATGGTTAAATAAATATGCAAAATCCTGGTGATGGAATTGTCTGTACGAAACGTCGGCAAATATCAAAGTGGCGATATATAGTGTTTTAAGAGTGATGAAAGGAGTTAATTAAATTGAAAAAATATCAGGTCCGTATTTAAAAAAATTAAGTTGATGATGGTCGCCAGAAGCCGAAACGTCAGATTCAATATTTAATCACACTGAATTATAGAGCAGAAAAAGTGTCCATAAAAACGTGTTTTTCATTTTGATTTATCTTAACAAATATAGCCAGGAAACAATAGAAACCAAAATTGAAAATTGCGGTTTTTTCGAATATCTTCGGAAGTACTCGAATTTTTTAAAATGCAAAACGGCATTTTATTGAGCATCAAATTGCGCAACTTTGCCTTCATTTGACCAATCCTGCATCTCTTACGGTTTCCGAAATCCCAATGATGAGCGTCGAATTCGGGCCACCCTGTACAGACCTGGTAATTGTAAAGGTGTAAAAAGTCAAATAAATGTTTTTAAGAATTTTTATTTTAGTGATAAGGGGCGTCAAATCAAGGGGGCAATCGCCCTCTTCCCTCCATTGTGGCTACGCCACTGCTTACTATTTCAAACAACTTAACATTTAAATCAAATCGGTTTAAGAATCTTCGAAAAAATCGCTCATCTGAAAGAAAAGTGACGCAGCTTAAAAATGCATAATTTTACTTGTTGTTAAATTGGCTCAAAAATCCTTATTTACAAATAAAAAAATCAGCCATCCATATTCTTTGTTTATAATTTACAAATCCAAAAATTTATCTTTTTAAAGTAACAGCTAAATTATGATTTAAAAAATATTTTATTCTTACTCCCTTACTTAAACTTGCTTTTGAGTTGTGACACTTTTCTTCCGGATGAGTGAAATGTTCAAGGAAACACCCTTTAAAGTTTCGTATCGTAGTAAGAAAAGACCCTGTATACAGGGTGTTACAAATTCGATGCATTAGCATTGCTATTTCGGTAATTATAAGATATAGAGAGTTGGTTAAATTGGAACAGGGTAGCGCTTTTTTATACTTCACAATATTCCGTTTAAAAAATTAAAGAATTTGCAGACTTTCCGAAATTATCCGAAAAAACAGAAATTTTGCGAAACAGATTCCATTTTTTCACAGTTTATTTGAGGAGATATTTTAAAACCAATGCTGATACATCGCATTTGTACCACTCCTGTACATTTTTGCACTTAAAAAAGTACATCCAGTCTATTGCTAACATATTTAATTCAGCAGATTGAATTAGAATTCATAAATAATGTAAAAGGTATGTTAAAGGTAACCGTACTAATAGCCTTTAATTTACATTTACCTATAGAACAACGACATATTGTTTAATTTTTGGGTCAAATAGGACTTAAAAGCCAAAAACATGTAAATTAAACCAGACACCTAAGTAGATACACCTACAGTACGGTAAAAAAAAAATTGAAAAATGAATGAGACATAAGTTTATTCTTAGCTTACACAAAGATTAATTTACACATTCTTGTTCTATTGTTTTAAGGGAGATATACAAAATTATTTAGATTAGGTGTAGTGCCAAAGAGTATATTTGCAAACATTTAAATTTAAATTTTTTAAAGTAGTCATTTTTACTATTCATGCAGTTCAACCGTTTTTATAATAATACTAGTAATAGCTATAAACTGTTAATATGGAAATAGATACCTTCTCTCAATATGTACAGTGCTTTTTGCATTTATTGCATAAATATTATATTTTAGAGTAAAATTGCAGATGAAAATTTCAAGATGGCGGCTAAACCTTGTAAAAAAATAAATAGAAAAGGGGGTTTTGTAACACATCATTTTAAGGGTCCTGACGAGTACTTTATATTATTTTATCTTTATGACATCCTACAAAGGCTTATGCCTGAATACCAGTGTACCGTAAGTGCCGGGTTATTGGCTGTTTATCCCATTTTGAGTTCCGTCAACGTTATCCAAGCACTGAAACATGCAGTTGTATTTCACAGCACCTTTTAGACAACGCGGTAGTGTCACCACGGACATTATTTTTAAATAATTACTACCTAGGAGTGGCAAAAACTACACAGTGGTTAGCGATTGCCAACTGTGAGGTGACAAGCAATTAAAAATCCCATTTCCGATTCCGAGATTTGAACCCGGATCGCTGCGGTGAGAAGCTGGCTACAATGATGTATTATATGTGGTATTTTCTTAAAGATCTTATAAAGATCTTTTAATAGTGATATAATATACAGAGTGCTCTATTATAAAAGTAGAAACTTTTTTCCTACCCTGTTTATTATCACCAGTATCACCATTAAAAAGATCTTTAAAAGAGTTTAAAGAAAATACCACATTGAGTACTTTTAACTTTATTACTTTTTGAAATATGCCATGCAAATCAGGTATGGTTAATGTAATTTTTAAAGTGCCTCCATTTTGTATTGGGTAAAGGTATTGAATTTATATTCTAGAGGTTCTAGTTAGGAGCTTTAAAATGATGTGCCTCCAGAGCAACCTTTCTATTTATTTATTTTTTTTACATGATGGCGTCCAGCCGCATCTTAAAATTTTCATCTGTCAATTTAACTGTAAAACATACTATTTATCCACCAATTTCATATTTCAAAGTTTTACTGTTTTAAATTGATTCGTTTAAAAGAAAAGGAGGGGGAGCATTAAGAAATGCACTGTATAACAAATCAGTGTTATACAGTTCCCTTAAAAGTTTTAGATAATATTACGGTTTTACCACTAAAATCTTAAATTTTCCTGTCTTTATTTATTAATTGGCCCAAATTGTACCAATTAGCAAGTTTAGTGCTATTTAGTAGTAATTATTGACACCAACTTCTTACATTTAACCACTAATAGTTTCCTTTGTTTTAACATTCCGTAACTCGGAATGTAATCTCGTTTTGAATACCAAGAACATGGAAATGATGCTATATTTTCCCATAAATTTTACTTAAAAATATTTGACCATTCGAATGCTTTAAAGCAGGGCCGTATTAGGGTATGAGGCGCCCTAGGCTACAATTCCTAGAGCGCCTATTTTCCTACTAAAAAAATTTTTCAGAGCAAAAAAAAGGTCCTCACCTCCATTTCAGTCCAAAAATAAAAGTTCACTCCTTTTCGCGTCTATTTTTTTATATCCCCACTGCCCTGTCTGGCGCCTATTTTTTTCATGGCGCCCTAGGCTGTAGCCTAGTCAGCCTAATGGATAATACGGCACTGCTTTAAAGTTAAAAGTATGATTGTTGTTTGGATAAATATCTTCCAATTTTTGGTTATAATTAATTAGACACAATATGTTACCATTGTTAATGTTAATAGAAGGCACCAACAACTCTTTATAATGTCTATGGTATTTTTGTAAATCTCTTTGGACAATCTTTATAATGGTATGGTGATATAATATACAGGATGTTGCATTTAAAAATATTATACTTTTTGTCCTACCCTGTATATCTTAGAAGATAATTAAAATATGATAATTGATTCAAAAACTACAAAATAAATCCAATAAACCGGTATTTTTTTAATTTTGTATAATAAAAAAGAAAGAAAAATTTGGACATGCGGTAGTATTTATTCTTACTACTCTAATCTACATTAAATTTTCTACAAAATAGCAAAAATTGCAAATATACCTTTATTACTTTTTTTTGCTTAGTAAATTTGCCAAAACAAATCAATAAATAAAAATCTGCACCATTTTCTTTTACTAGAAAAACAAATTGATGGATTTTAAATAATTAGATCCTAAAGATGTAATTTCATAAAGAAATTTAAAAAATTTCGCCTTTATCATATAAGACGCATAAAAACACTATTTGGTAAAAATTTACAATTTAGGTAATATCGCAAATGATATAACTCTTATTATACCATCTACAATATGTCTATAATTAGTGCGATAAATTTTATTGATACATGGACATACAAAATTGTAATTTTAGGATATGGTTATGTAATGAATTTAGTATTATTTTTACTAAAAATAGGATTCATGCTAAAAAAACTACATAAAATTAGGTTTTTGTCCACAGATCGCTGAACTCTGCGGCATCTACAATCTTAAGTTTTTGTAATTGATTCTTTTGGTCTAGGGCAACAAAAGTTACACAGGAAGAATGTTCAAATAATTTTAAGAGTTCAAGTGCAGATTTTATTTAAAAAAATAGTTACTCATGCTTTACTTTAGGTTCTAAATCCTAATCAGAGCCGAAGTTTCTTAAATGGGTTTGTTTTTGGAGTTGTCGCTTATGAAAAACCCCTTTGTTTTAATGGTTGTCGCCTTTTTTTTTCATATGTTTTGGGAGGGTCTTGCCCCTTTCCAAAAGCATGTTCTGCGTACGGCCTTGGTCCTAATAGTATTATAGGACGTAGCAACGTTTTCAAAAAAAATTTAGGTCAGCTGATTTTTGATATGTTGTTCTTTTTCCTCTTCTGGATACCCCATGGGCTGTCTGGCTGGATGTTGCGTTTATTAGTTTGCATCCTAGATGTATACGTAATAATCCAAGGTTTTGGGAGCATTTTAAGAAACCTAATTTTTAATTTCTTGTCTTTAGATAGGTTAACCAAACATATTTTTTGGTGCCATACATTTTTATCATTGCTTATACAGTCGTCCCCTTCTAACTTCTGAACCATTCGGTATATTTTGATGAAACTTGGAACGATAATATATGACCAAGGTCTGTATTTTATTTTATATATCAGTGACAGCTTTAAATGTCAAGGTGACAGCTCTGAATGTCAAGATCACAGCTGGGCGCCAACGCAACCGCTACCGCCAGCCAGACAGCCGAGGATATAGCCGAAAGAGGAGGGAATACAACATATAAAAAAATTAGCCAACCTAAAATTCTTGTTTTCCTGACGTTGCTTCCTCCCGGATCATAATAAGATAAAAATTACCACTTTGGAATCCTTAAAACCAAAACATGAGTACCAACAGGTACAAATACCATCAATTAAATTAAAAATAATAAAGAAAATTACTTGGCTATAGAAATGTATAGCAGACATTATAGCAAACAAAGAAAAAGATGCCGATAAATCATAGAAATTTTCGGAAAAACTTAACGATATCTTATCTTTGAATTTCAGTGTAAATATGTGCGGATATCCTCGTCTCGTCTTCTCTGTTGTATATTGACCTAGAAACACCTTTCTTGTTAAAACCCGATGCTTGCGGATTTAGGCAACGGAAATTCCAAATTCATTTTATAATTCAGGTCAAATTATTTTTATAGTAATTACCACTTTAATTTTTTCTTAATATGAACCTCTTCGATGGTGTAATATTATTGAATCAAAATACATACGATGGCGTAGGTCATCCAAATTAGGTACCATTTTTAAAGCTTTTTGGGATTAACTATTTGACAATTATCAATAGTTTTTTAGGGTACAATTTAAAATATCATATCATAGTTTCTGAAATCTCAGGCAGCAAGCTGACGTCATATTGACGTCTCTTTTTAGTCATTTTTGGTCAGCAAAGACGTCATAAAATGACGACAAAATGACGTTAAAATGGCCTCACTAAGTTGATACATACATGCTATGTTTTAGAGTAAAATTGACAGAGAAAAACTCCAAAATGACTGTTTGGCGCTATCTTAAAATTTTATGTCAATTTCACTCTAAAATTTAGTATTTATGCATAGTTCATATCCCCAAGTTTAAATTTTTTAAACTGATCTCTTCAAAACATAAAAGGAAATGTACTGTATAGGGTAGTTTGAATTATATAAGACGTTCCTAATAATTTTGGCCACTGAGAGAGATTACTTATTATATAATAAATAAATATATGTAAATTCAATTGCATTATTTGAATGTTATAATCAAACAAATATATATATAATTGGTCCAAATTATTTGGAGCATCCTGTATACTTAATTTTTAAATCTTACATGCTTGTGTCAAAATATTTTAAAAATTAATTTAATAATGTCTAGTCAAATAGCATTTAATTCTATTTGCCTAAGCAATTTTTAGGCAAATGAAAATAGAAATTTTTGCTTAACCAAACGGACAAGTAAAACTGCATGTTACATTGGGGTTTTGGTTAGTTCTGGTTATTTAAATCTTTTTTTTATTTCCTAATAAAGCAAAAAAAATATTAAATAACGAAAACTAACCATAACCGCCCAAATGTGACAGTTTTACATGACCGTCTATAGCGCTTCGAACCAAATAAACTACACGTGCTTTTGCCTTTTACTGTAGTCTGCAAAATACACTGTACGTATGTTATCAAATATGTTAAAGCAACGATTTGTAAAAGTCATTTTCCTAACAAGGACCACGGCAGATGCATTTACCTAGGCAAATGGTTTTTAAATAAAAATTATTTTCATGAAGTCGTTTGCCCAGGGAGAATGCATTTGCCTAGGTAGATAGGTAGAAGCTATTTGCCTAAAATAACCATTAGCCTGCGACATCTTTCTACACGTTTTAACGCTTTACTAACCACTAACCTGAGTTGTCTTGGCGATATCACACAACGGTCTTGGAGGCCCTAAATTGTAAACCAATACTAACCAAAACTATAGTACGTGAGAAAAAGTTAAAAAAAAATAAGAAGGGCCTTTTTTCTTTTTTGGTCCCCAAATTCTTTCCAGACGATAAAAGTCGGATAGTTCTGGTTAGTTAAAATATAGGTTTTATCGCAAGAAATATGATTTTGAGTAATATTAGGAAATAGATATTAAAGAATACTTTGACATCAAAATGGCCGACGCCGAAATGGCTTCAGATCCAAACAGCAACACCAAAATACGCCGAAACGGTCATGCTGAAATGTTCTAGTTTCGTGTTTATTGAGCCTGTCCTGAGGGACCAGTATAATTGGGTTTTTCAGTATTTTGTTTTAAAAGTTTATTTAAATATACAAAAATAGTGTTTAAGAATGTATTTTAATGTAATGATTTACCAAAAACAAAACGATTTGGCTTTAAACTTACAAATTAGTGTTGTGTCAAATATCTTTAATAGACATATTTTCCCTAACCCTTTATGTTTTAGCTTTTATTTATATTAAAAAAAAACCTGAATTAGACGTTTTTCACAGAGAAGTCAAAAAAATCAAGCTAATAATAAAGCCCAATTCTTTAAGATTACTGGACGAATGGTGTCTACACTAGGTCCTATATCGTCGTTGAAGTAACAATTTCCGATATTTTGACGAAAAGTGAGTTTAGGCCAAAAATTTAATCATAGGGCGTCAGTCCATTGTCTAATATCGACAAAGTAGATTTCTAGTCACTTATTAGGCCGCACTTGGGTAAAATAATACCGACTACGTAAAAAATGCTCAAAATTTTGCATAAGACCACATTAAAATTGTTCTTTCAGAATCGTAGATTTTCTGCATAGGCGGTATTGTTACAGCAAGGACGATATTCAATTTGATATATTAATGTCTATTATACACATCTATTATTTTCAGAATTGGGGAATAGAGCATAAAAGACAATAATGAGTTGTACAAACATCGTCACCACGTTAATAATACAGCAGCTAACAACAGGCAAGATTCAATGATATTAATAATAGTGCTAATAATACTTAATATTGAAAGTGAGAACAACGAAAGGGAAAGTATAGATGTTCGCTGGTACGTTGAATGAGGTGACTAACTAGGTCACTCATGGCAAAAATTGAAAGTACTGCTAAATATTTAATAGGTTTTATTTTGTCTTATGAATAAAATAATAATAAGTTTAAGGAAGCCGAATTTTGATGTGAAATTTACTGGGGTAATAAATTACTGTGACTGAGAGGTTGCCTGGATCATTATTACAGAATATAAAATGCTTCTGTTGCACAACAATAAAAAAATAGGAATATATTATAACAAAATTACTTCCTAGTTAGAAAGCTAATAAAAAAGTAAATGATCAGTTACATACCAGGTGGTTTAATAATGTGAAAAAGTTAACATGTGTTCGTTGTTATGAGAAATGTATTTATTTCTTTAAATTGTGGGGACTACACTACATATGTACTACTACTACTAACTACAGAGTTGTTAAACAAAGGACAAAGTTAACTTTAATTTTTTTTTCCAAAATCAGTTTAATTCTTTTTAAAATCCTTAAAATTTTCAAATTTTCAAATCTCAATTTACTACAAGCACTTCTTAACCAAAGTTGTAATTTATGTACCAAGATCCAGTGCCATTAGGCAGAGTAGGCAACTGCCTAGAGGCCCTGTCTAAAATAGGGGCCCCAGTGCTATATTAAGCACTAGACTGACTGGGCCTAGGGCGCCGTGAAAGGGAAATTTTAAAAAGTTTAGGGCGGCGTGGGATAAAATAGGCGACAAACAGGGAAGGACTTTTGATAGAATAGGGCGCCTTGGAGGTAAAATAGAAGGCAAGGACCTTTTTTTTATAAAATAGGCGCCTCAAAAGTCCAGGTTAGGGCGCCCAAACAGTTAATACGGCTCTGAGGGGCCCCGCGATTGTAAAGTTGCGAAGTTGTTGGATGAAATGGAAAAGGTATTTTTTTAATTTTGGTATCAAACCGAAAGATTTGGCTTTTATTGCTCCTCAATTTTTTCCCATTTTTAACAATAAAGGGCCAACAAGTGATGTATACTAACAATAGGCTACTTGCAAAAACCATTTGTGCAGCCGTTTTTTGAATTAATGGATTAAATTTATATATTTACGTAACACCCTTATATAAAAAGTAGTTTCTTTAAGGATAATAAAAATATCCGCATTTAACGTTTTCTTGGCGCGAAACAGTTTAAAAATGTGGGCGGATCCCTTGGCCTTTGTGACGTCAATAAGACCAAGACTTCTGTGGTAGCTTTAATCTGCACGACTTACGTTCTGGGCAGCAATGTTGCCAAACAAACCTATAAGGTCGTTTCGATTAAAACATCTGGTTGGACTAATCATTTAATGGTTCATGTCAACCGGTGTTTGTATACCACGTGACACGCTATTTCGATAACCACTTTTTATAACGTGATCATTTTATCGATTCATTACGATCAGTTGTAAAATTATTAAGAAATGGAAACTTTAAATCAAATATTTCTAACCTTTATTCTATTTTGGTAAATAATTTTTTTATTTCTAAAAAAGTTTGTCGTTGTTTGTAGTAAATTTCTTGACGGGGTTAAAATTATTATTTTTTTCAATTTAGTGTGAATTACAACCTACCTATGGATACCCAGAATACCAGTAAGAAAAGAGCGGAAAGGACTTTTATGGAAAATGCATTGTGAGAAATTGTTTAACTACATAAATTAATTCATTCATTATCAGGTATAGAGTACCTATATCTTAATTTAAAAATACTTGTGGTTTAGGTTTATATTCAGGTAACCAAAGTGCTTCAAGCGCTTTATGATGTTTGAGGGAGATTAGGAAAATAAAAATACCTACACGCGCCATATTATACCACCCCTTGAAAACTGACAAAATGTATAAAGCATATAGCACTTGAGTAACCCGAGTGAGCCCAATAATTTATAATTTTTAGCTATACATTAAGATTAAATATAATAATTAATAGTTTAAAAAACTAAAAAACACGCTTTTATATGCAACCAAGACTAAAAATTAGAAAATAATTTTTCATTAAAAAAAAATATTGTAACTTCATAGTAAAAAGCGTGGGGTGCATTAAAATTTTTTCATAGCTTTCCATCATAGATATTGGCAAATATAATAATTATAACATTTAATATATTAAGCTTACGCTTTTTACTATGAAGTTACAATATTTTTTTTAATGAAAAATTATTTTTCCTAATTTTTAGTTCAGTTTGCATATAAAAAGCTGTTTTTTTTAGTTTTTAAACTATTAATTATTTTCATTTTTAGTTCGTTATATCAATTAATTTTTAAAATAAATGTTCTCTTGAAAGGGGAGCAATGATTTTGCCCCAATATCAAAAAACATTCCATTCTCACACTATATTCCCCCGTCTTTTGCACAAAATTCTTAATATAACAGTAAATTAGAACATACCATTTTCATTAAGCAGCAAAAGAAAATAACCAGCCCCTTTTTATTAGTTCTGTGCCCCTGTATATCAAATTTGGTCAAAATGGGGGTTGCTCCAACTTTCCGAAACAGTGCAATTTGCATAAATAAGACAAATATTTTTAAAATATTACCTTTTTAAACTAAAAGAAATTTACCATAAATGTTTTTTCTAAATATGAGTTTACTTTAGTTTACTTACCTTAAGTGATATTTTAATGTAGTTTTGCTAATCTCCATTTCAGTCTTTGTCCCTATTAATCTAACATTCGGTACTATTTTGCTTACGAATGATTATTCTGGCTGCGGAGGTTCATGTTAAATTATTTATTTGCCTCTTGTATTTCAATTAAAAAGTGTATACTTTGTTTTTAATAGCTTAGTTAACTGAGATTTTTCAACTTTAATTTCACATTAAAGGTTTTAGGTTATGTTATGACTGTGAATTTTGTCAGATGTCAGTTGGTAATACAGATTTCTGTTTTATGACCGCCTGTTTTTAAAAAACAAGTGAAGATTATTCGTTCGTTAAAAAAACAGATGAAGGTTATACGCTCCCGGAACGAATACGTTCAGCGAACGAATGGTTCAATTTAACAGAAATTGAGCCCCTGTCCCCAACCGTGTCAGCTTAAATGTTGTCAAGTTCGATTATTCAATTGTCTAATCTGGCGCATCCGCCAGAACGTACATTTTTCACTTTTCCGGTTTTTCCTGGAAAATGCTTTTGAACTTAACGGGATACTGTTTTTAAATTGGCCATCTTCATCGGTCCTTGATACGTGTGCAAAGTTTCAAAGAAATCAGATAGCTGGAAGTTGGTTAAAAATTAGGCTCAAGATTCTACATAGATAGACAGATGGATAGATAGTTACAACCCAAGTTAATAAAAGCGTGTTTAAAAATACTAATGGTTTCTATAAAAACTTATGCGCCCGGTTTGTTTTAGCTAGAAGATGATATGGAGAACTACTACCAGTGGAAAATAAATGGGGTGCAAATAATAATGAAAAATGTAATTTCTCATAAATTTGAATGTTGGAAATCTGTTGATGAGACTATTGTAAGGCCTGCAGTTAAAAAACTTAAAAGTAATATTTACTCCAGTCCAATTACACCAACATCGGTTTACAGTGTAAATATTATTATCAGCGATACTGCTGAAGACTCGACTCAATATGCATCTAAGAATACTGTGTCTCATTAAACACTCCCAAGAAAACAATAAGAAGCAAATATGTTCAAACTAGCATTTCCATAAAAGAGCTATTTCATTTTTAGAGCCAAACCGAAAGCCTTCCATGAATTTAAAGATGTTCCAAGCTCCGATCCAAGAAAATATTCTCTAAACCAGAGAATATTTCAGCCAGAAAAATCAACGGAAATTTGGTTACTCATTCAGTTCAAACTTAATAAACTATATTTCTGTAATTCTATAATTTACACTTTTTATTGCTATTAGTATGGTATCAAAAAATCAAAACAATCTTAGTGCCTTGGATTAAATTGTTGTAGTATGTAGAGCTTTTATTAATTTATGTCCTTTACGAATACCAGTAAACTAATTTATAATTAAAAAGTTTTATTTTTTACCAAAATTTTATTTGTATTATAAGCAACAATTGTAATAAATACTATTTGCTACCATTAAACAGCGTGTCTACTTAAGTTTTCACCATATGGAAAACTATTTTATTATTTTACGAAAAAAAAGTTGTTCTTTATAAAAGTTCTGCATGGTCCAAAAACTAAAATGCAATCATTAGATATTAATTTTTTGCAGTGGTATACGAGGAAAGCCAAAAAACATGAATTTTGCTCAGGAAAAACCCTTATTTTTTATAATATCGACAATTTTTATAAAGTAAAGATGTTTAGAATTAAAAATAACATTCAAATATGCAAAATTGTTTATTTCAAAAAACTTTTTTCTTTTTTTTTTGTGTTAAAGGTGAAAATTTAAGTTTGTACAATAGTTTATACTTATTTTCAAATGTAACATGTTAAAAAAGCTTAAGAACTATGAAAACAGCGAAAAGTCACAGAAACGCTCATTGCTATTGCAAAAAAAAATAAATCAATTTTGCAAATCTGTCGATCCATATGGTGCGAACTTAAAAGGATGCCGTAGCACGTTAAATTGAGCTAAAACGTGATTCGCTGCCGTTTTTAAATATTTGTTTAAAAAAGTTTTTTTAATGATTTAAGGATTACCTAAAAGTTAACTGATATTTGGATATGTTTATAATTTCCTTAAATTACAAAACCGTAAAAATAACCACTTTTCGATAAATTTTGGATTATTTTAAGAAACTTTTCTATATAAAACTATTTTCCAAAACAAATATTTAAAAAACGGCTGCGAATCGCGTTTTAGCTCAGTTTAACGTGCTATGACATCCTCCTAAGTAGACTCGCTGTATTATTATCTCGTTTTTTAAGGAAATTTATTTTTATTTAAATTAAAATTTACTATTTTTATAATTTACTATTAAACATTTTACATTCCTATGATTCCTTTTTATGTTAATATATTTTAAGTTGATAAAACAAGTCTTATTATTTGTGTCTCTTTTAAGCCTTTAAAACAGCTAATATTAGTTGCAAATTTGCCAACTTGTAAAAAGTACATTTTTATTTAAAAAATATAAATTCACATTATATTCTTATTGTAGTAGGAGAGCTAGTGAAACCTTCAAGTGACGTTGGGCCTGTAAGGCTAGAAATTTGTATAGTGAATAGTCATAGCATGCTAAGTACGACAATTATCACCTCGCAAGCATCAGCTCTGCACATCATCACCCTGTGTATTTTTGAAACTTTAAAAAAATAAAAAATCTTGGCGCTGTAAGATTAAAATTTTTCTAGGATTTCGTTCATTCATAGTAAGGTTTAAAAAAATTGACAGGCATTTTCGATAAGCACAAGTACTTGCCATGCGAACTGAAAGCTGTGGCTAATTTAATCGATCATATTTCAAAAACTAATAAAGTAAGATGCTATATTTGAATAGGGTGATGATGTGCAGGGCTGATGCTTACCAGGTAATGATTGTCGTACTTAGCATGCTATGACTCATCACTAGACAAATTTCTAGCTTTACAGGCCCAACATTACTCGACGGGTTTACTAGCTTTGGGACTATTGTTTTTTTGATTATATAAACATCTTAAATACTTTTTTATTGTAATATTATAATTGGATGTAATTATTTAGTTCAATAAGAAACATTTCATCAAATAAAACATTACCTAAAAAAATAAGTAAAAACAGCTTTACTTCAATTAAAACATTTATTTGTCTGTTATCTACCTGTAGCTGCCTACTTGTATCAAATCTATTTGATAAAATATAAAAATGAAATTGCAGTCTTGCTATAATCTCTTAAATTTATTTAAAAAAGAATTTCTACGTAACAAAATATATTATTTTAAATGCTATATACAGGGTGTCCGTTAGTTAATGGTACACACAAAGAAAAACCACAGATTCCTTATGTCAAAGTATTAAGATTTAACCAAACATACCTATATACAAAAGTTGCTAAGAAGAAAGATACAGTGTCAAAGTAAAAAAAGATATATTTATTTTTTCCGTGAGCTATTCAGATTTGATATTGATTTTTATGTGCAAATTCGAAGAGGCTAGCTACATTATTTAAATTTCTCTAAAACGTCTCAACTAACTACTCTGTATGTACCATCTAAATAAACCAGTAAGCTCCTCTATGCTTTTTACACAAAAAAGGTATTCTTTGTAAGAATGGTTCTGAGCAACCATTTTAAAGATATTTGACTTTAAGTAATGTAGTGCAACCAAAAAGTATATGGACGAATACATTAAATCATTCGGTTCTCATGACACAGTTGTAGTTATAAAGGGTGTTTTTTAGGTTGGATAGAACTTTACATGGCAACAACTGTCAGACTTAACTGTCAATCTGACACTGTTCATAAAATTTATTTTCAGTATACTTTGGCAAATCATCATGAATAAACTTACGCTTGACCAACGTTACCAAATTATCCAAATTTACTTTGAAAATCAGTCATCAGTTCGCCAGACTCATAGAAGACTTCGTGAATTTTATGGGCCACACGATCGTCCATCTGAGTTACTAATTCGTCGTACTGTGGATAGATTTCGTACCACGTACTCTTTACACGATGTGAAAACACCACTACGTCGAAGGAATGTGCGTAATGAAAGAATTATTGCCGCTGTGCGTAAAAGTGTGGAAGAGAATCCAAAGTTATCCATTCGTCGTCGGTCGCAACAAGTTGAGCTCTGTCCGTCAACTACCTGGCAAATTTTGCGGAAAGATCTTGATCTATACCCCTATAAGATCCAACTGGTGCAAGAATTAAAGCCGCAAGATCATGGCTTGCGTCGTCGTTTCGCTAACTGGGCATTAGGACAGCTGGAATGTGACCCGTTGTTTTATCGTAAGATTGTGTTTAGCGACGAGGCTCATTTTTGGCTTTCTGGATTTGTGAATAAACAAAATTGCCGGATATAGTGTGATGCTAATCCACAGGAAATCCAACAGACTCCATTACATTCAGAAAAAGTGACCGTGTGGTGTGGTTTATATGCTAATGGGAACATCGGACCTTATTTTTTTAAAAATGAGGCTGGACAGAACGTTACGGTCAATGGAGAACGTTACCGAACCATGATTCATGAATATTTGTTTCAAAATATGGATGATATTGATCCAGACCAGATGTGGATGCAACAGGATGGCGCTACATGCCACACGGCGAACGAAACTATCGCCTCGTTGCAAACAAGGTTTGGAGACAAATTAATTTCGAGAAATGGACCTGTTACCTATCCACCCAGATCCTGTGATGTGACGTCCCTAGATTATTTTCTGTGGGGCTACGTCAAGTCATTAGTGTATGCTGATAAACCAGCAACGATAGAAGCCTTAGAAGCCAACATTACTCGTGTTATTCATAATATACGACCGGAAGTACTCGAAAAAGTCACTCAAAATTGGACTAAAAGAATAGCCTATCTGGTAAACTGCCGCGGTGGCCACATGCCGCAAATAATTTTTAAACGTTAATGTAATAAGTTGTTCTTTTACATAGCATTATGTTTTCGATCACAATATATTTACTTTCATATTTTTATAGATTAAAGTTATATCATCGTTAAAAAACACCCTTTAGTTAATACGCTGTTTTAAAAGGCGTTTTAAATTTTTAAAATATAGCATGGGGAAGTTTACTGGTTTATTTAGATGGTACATACAGAGTAGAACAAAAAAGTTAGGACGTTTTAGAGAAATTTAAATAATGTAGCTAGCCTTCCCAAAACTTTAAGATACCAAATTTTATTAAAATATTCAAAACATATTAAAAGGTATCGAAATAAATTATTAATATTTTTTTTCACTTTGACACCCTGTATCGTCCTTATTATCAACTTTTGGATATAGGTAGAAATGTCTGGTTTAATCTTCATATTTTGACATAAGGAATCTGTGGTTTTTCTGTGTACTATTAATTAGCGGACACCCTGTATAAACCATGTATTATTTTGTAACTGGTCCGTAGTGAAGGCCTTAATTTTATGAAATTATTTTTCAGATACTGTTACAGTTTCTCACCAGTGTTTCAACCATTTCAATAGAATACCAAGTGTTTTAAGTAGGTGGTGAACCTTGTGGTTTTTATCTTTCCATCTGGGAAGCGAAAGGTTCGAAAAGACTACAAATTGCAGGATTTATATCCATGTTAAACCTGCAACAAGATAAAATATGTTATTAAGCCATTTTGGGGAAAATCAGAAATATACAAATGATGTTAAATGCATACTCTAAGAATATTTATGATTCTTACCTTGCCAATGACAACATAATGCATATTCATTTATCTGTTTGACCAAAATGCTCTAAACAAACCATCTTCATATTGTTAATAGGCTTTAAGTTGTTGAGCAGTATATAGCAACTATCATTTAGTATTCAATAGTTTACTAAATCAATTGTCCTAACACGGAAAAATTTATAAATCTCGAGACTGCATTCTCCAGTAGTAGAAATTGCATATGTGTCAATATTGTCTAATATTTCCATTTTTATAATTTGTTGCTAACTCCTTACACCTTGACAAACAAATTCGTAAGTAGCAACAAATTTTTAGATTAACTATTACCTGGAAGAATCGAGTGTATCGCTGGCGTGACTGGTTTTTGTGAGTTAACTGACCTCCAAACTTTCTTGATTTTCGGTTTATAATTTGTTGCTGACTCTTTACAGCCTTACAGACACTTTTGTCAACAGCAACAAATTTTTAGTTTAATTTTTTCTAATCTTTCTTGACTTTCGGTTTATAATTTGTTGCTGATTCTTTACACCTCGACAAACAATTTTGTGAGCAGCAACAAAGGACCCCGCTCAATCCTTATGGAAAGTGGCTTTTGGTTATTTTTTTTTTTAATTTATGTCGTAGATCTCAACTTTCTGAATAAATGTTCTAATTGGCACAATGATCAATCGGCTCTAGTTTTAGAGTTATTGAGCCTCAAAGTTGGATATTTGTCAAGTTGAAATTTTAAGTATCTCCTATGATTTTAATTTATTTTCTATCTTACCAAAGCTTCCACAAAACATCTTCTGATGCATACCTATAAAATACTTTATAGAATAATAAAATATATGAAGAGTATTTGTACAGGATGTTTCTTATAGCAGTGGCGCCGGAACAAATAAAATTATTATAAAGTTGCCTAAAATACACAAACTCAACAAATTAGACTTTTGAGTTTAAAAGAAGAACAAACGGTTAGAATTTATTTTTTTTAATTAATAGTGTGCAGCCTAAGCTAAAAGAAATAAACACATTTTGGTATTGTCAAAATATACAGGGTGGAAAAAATAAGATAGTCTTGGATTATACTTTTACTATGCTACCTAAGTTAATACTATCTACTTAAGCAAAAAAGAAACAAGTTTGAATAACTTGTTAAAAGTCATATAGTTCACATCAAGAGGTATTCCTTTATAAAAGAATCAAAAAGTGCTTATCCATTATAACTCCAAATTATACAGGGTAAATAAATAAGGTGTTTCTGGACTTTATTTTTGCTCTCCGCTGGTTTTTATATGATGAACCAAAAATGTTTTTAAACGGTCTCTTTTTTTTGGCTACAGAACCCAAAACTTTAAATATTTAGGATCTAATTGTACAGGGTGTTACACATTTAAAGTGCATTCTTACGATCTCGGAAACGGTACGAGATGCAGGGTTACCCTAATAAGGACGAAGTTGTGCATTTTAGTGCCTAAGTAATATTAAAAATTGGATATAATCACATGTAGACTTTTTTAAGGGATTTTTAAAAAACTTTTTAATTTAATGGTTATAAAATATACCAGTATTCCATTTTAAACAGTTTTTTTTTATAACCCAAAAACCCGATTGTTAATTGTTTTTTCTAATCTTTTATCTTACTGAGCGTTAAAAATGCTACTAGTTAGCTAATTTAGACTATTTAGTATTTTGTGTAATAACAAAGTTAGCAATGATGAACACTTAATTTGGATGGCCCTGTATAGAGAAAAAAACAAAATATGAAACTAAAGCATGAAGCATCCTTTCTAACGAAGAATCAACTAACAGGATTGGCGATTAGTCGGACGTCAAGTAAGCGATTAAGTAAAAGATGTATACAGAATCTTATATACGCTTGGAACGCGCCATCTACACTGGCACGGTTTTATTCAACTAAAAATATACACCAAATATACATAATTTTCATCCGTGCACCTTTTTGACAGCCAACAATTTTTTTGCTGGGAGTTTCTATGATAAAGATCTTTTAAATAGCACTGAAAACTATTTGAGGGCCATTATGGCCGTCCAATGCACTCGGCCGTCACAATAATGGTAAAATGAAAATGTACGGTGATCAAATTGATAGAGGGATATATATATATATATATATATATATATATATATATATATATATATATATATATATATATATATATATATATCCTAAGGCACGTAGCCGAGGGATATAATGTGCGAGGTATATGATTGCTGTCTCAACCGAGAAAAAATATATTATCATTATTTACCAAGGGTGAGAAATATTAATTCTCGTTAGGGAAATGGAGTAAATAATAGTAATTTCTCAGGTTAGCAGTTTAAAAAACTTATTTTTTGTCAAGTTAAAAAGTTTTAATTAACAAAATAAAGAAAAAAAAAGAAATTGCATAACTTTATTAAGTGCCTAAATTAGAAGAGTTCTACGAAGCGAAAAATTTATAGATCAATTATAAACTTTTTTGACAACCGAAACCCGTAAAAAACTAATTATTAATAAAGAATAACTTTTTAAAAAATGTTTATACAACTGTTATTATCGCAGAATTATATTCTTTGAAGTGGATAGATGACATAATTTTTTTTTGAATGTTTAAATTAACATTTAATTGCATAAAAATTATTTAAAACCTATGCTCACTACAATAGCAGATCGCGCATGCCGAAACAGCATTATAATAATTATAAAATATTGGAACTACGATTCCGGGAATTAACAACCTTTTTACTAAAATTTTCTGCCCTTTTAGAAACTTTTATTTTATTTAAGCTATTACTTTTACTTTTTTTCTCAGTTTTTTTGTTAATAACTATTGTATTTTTTGCACAAAAATCCAAAATACGTTTTTTTCTAGATGCCATTTCGGATTAATTATGCCATAAACCATATTTTAAGGAGACTTGTAACTATTTTTTGCAGAAAATCGAATAGACTAGACTAGACGTAGGAAATAAAATAAGAGTGGCAATTTTCAAACTAAAGCCCATCTTTTAATTTTTTTTTTCGTAATGCAATAAGACTGACACCGATTTAAGAGTCTTTACACATGGGTTTTATTTAAATTTGCATTTGGCTAATGCGCATTACATCGCTCATGTAAACTTAGAATCAATATGTCTGTCTAAAATAGGTATTTAATTATATGCACACCTTTAGGGTACCAAACAAGAAGAAATATTTATGCATTTTGTCCCGGGGACCAAACCAGAAAAACAAGGTCAGGTCAGGTAAAATTTTATTAGGTGCCCAAACGAGAAGTTCCCTAACAAGAATACACCGGGCCAAGCTATATGTAAAAGTACTAATTTATTTATATTGAATTCGGCGTCGGTGCCGTTACCTGGCCCCAACATTGCCGGTGTGTGTAAAAACTCACTAAGTTTTCTAGTTAATTATTCTAAATTATGTGGGTTTTTTCTTAATATTTTTTCATGAAAAATGATCCTAATTGACGTGTACCCAGATAAATAGTATTACTATCAATATAGAATCTTTTTTTTAATGCCTGTTAACGGTAAATGCATGCCCGGCCAGGCTAATTCGTAAAAGCCTGTAAAACAAATGCCGTATAACCATTTAATAAATACTAGATCTTAAACATGACTTTTCTTTCTTAAAATTGAGTTTAAAGTATTTTAGCTCTCAGAATATGTGAATTTTAGGTATTATAAAACGTAACGCCGATGGTTTATGGCTAGTTTATGATCCGTTTAGGGCGAACGTGCTATTTTCTAGCTATTACGAAATAAGAAATGAAGTATTGAAACAAAACAAATTATTTTTAAGAGACTCAGGGGCCCAACTAGCCTGCCATTTAGGAGGGGGGGTTGTGCTGAGAAAGAACCAATGTGTCCAAAATGCGCTTTGAGTTTTGAGGGCTAATCGCAGTCTTAGGGGGCTAAGCCCCTTTTCTTGAAGCTATAGACGTTAGTTGCAAATATACCTTTGGTAATATTAATTTTTTGAATAAACAAGTAGACAAGTACATGTTTATTTACAAAAGCAAAAAATGTACTACTTTAAACCAGCTTTCTGTGTTTAGAGTGCATTACTTTTTCAAGTTCAAGTCGATCCGCGGAAAAAGAACAAACACGATTTCAGCGAAAAAACTGCATCATAGGTTAAAGAATTTTTATGAATCCGTTTAGTCAATAACTAACTAAACGCATACACATCCATTACTGGTTTTAAAAGGTAGAGGATTTGTCACTGTAAATTAATAAATTAATAAGGGATTATTTAGATTGTGACCTTTTAACAATAAAATACTATCATTATGTTTACAACAAATAAGTGTATTTAAGTGTTCTTTAAAATAGTTATTCCTTTCAGAATATTATGTTATAATATTCAGCATGATCAAAATAATATCCACTGAAAACTTTATTACAAAAAAACAAATGGTAGGGGAGCCCAAGAGGGGATTTCGGGATTTATCACAGCGCGGCAGATTAATATACCGGAGGATACGTTGTACCTCCACCAAATATGAGCTTCGTATACAGGGCCGATCATAAAAAACAAAAATGTATCCATCAGAAATTATCGAGCGCGTCAGATTAAGATAGGGTAAGTGTTTACTAGGTATAAATACAACTTTTTGTCTCTCGAATTCAGCATAGTTTTCGAGAAAAAAAATAAATTCCTTCCATTGGCGACGCGTTTTTTGATGTAATATAGCATAATATATTAAACTAGCATAAGGTAAGTTTTAAATAATAAACACAAGAATATTCTTTTTAATTAGACTCTTAAAAAGTTATATAACGGAATATATATGGGTATGTCAAATTTATTTGTAATCTATCCTCATGCGACCCATTAATAAATCTAACTTTAATTCCATTTGCATGTATTTGATGCACCTTTAATTATAGTCTTTTCATATTTAGACCAACACCTTACTGGACTTTGAGTTTTAATTAATTTCTGTAGGGAATTCGCCAATTACCAATATTGATCTAGTTTCGCCAATATTTGCATAACTTTGCAATTATTTTAAGCGGGTTATATTCAGTTGCATTTAATTACTTAAGTACACGAAGAACTTGCAATTATTATAAATATGTGTGTATAAAGTCAACTTGGTAATAAGTATTTTGTACAAAATTCTTACAGTATTTTTGTTTACTATAAAATTTAATCATTAGATTTATTTTCAATTTAACTCCCTTTTTTGGTCTATGTTAACATATGTCTAAAATAACTAACCGGAATTTTAAGTTGTTTTCTTATAGGGCTGTGCTTGGCGTAATTGGTAACACGTAAATGCTTTTTAATTCAATTAAATTAATATGCATATTTTTTTTTACTTTGCAAATTATACATGATGTTTCAGAATATAAGGGGAATCTGCTAAATTTATATAAAACATATGAAAAGTTCTTATAAACCTTTATTTTAAAGTCTAGCCTAAAAAATCTAGTGTAAAGCTAGCCTAAGCAGTTAAAATTATCAATCCGATCCCCAAATCTTTTTCTACTTTCAGATTATAATTTGTTGCTGGCTTTTTACAGTAAAATAAACGATTTTGTAAGCAGCACCAAATTTTTGGATTAAATTTTACCCAAAAAATAAGTGTTAAGCTAGTCTGAGCAGTTAATCATTAATCAAATCTTTAAATCTTTTCCCACATTCGAATAATTATAATTTGTTGCTGGCCCTTTACAGTAAGATAAACGATTTTGTAAGCAGCAACAAATTTTATGAGATATATGCCCTTAAAGGACGCGGCTGAAAATTGGTTTTTCTTGAATAATAAAAAATTATTTTTTTTTTTTTATATGGTAAATATGAGTAATTAGTTCGTAAAATAGGGTTTCTATAAAACATTTGCATTTTACAGGTCGCCAGAGTTAGACAGATTAGTACTTATTATTTTTACACCCTGTATAATAAGGAAATAAAAATAGTATTTTTAAATTGCTTTAACCCTAAACTGAAAAGGCACTTTTGTCCCATACAGATAAATTAAAAAAAAAGGTTTTTGCTTCAATATATATGTTGTACAAATTGTAAAAGAAAAACCAAATTAAAACAAAATATTATTTAGCTTTTCTCCAAAATAAAGATATAGAATTTAATGAATATTTAAAAAAAAAATAATCTTTTATATATTATCACAAAAAAATAAAGAACTTTTTGCTTTTGCAATAATAGAATAAAAGCTAAGACTAAAGAAATAAATTAATAATAAATAATTTAATATAAAATAAGTTATTTTATTTATGTTATAAAAATAATTTACTTAGTAACAGAGAAGGTTGCAACCCCTTAACATAGGTTTAAGGGCTTCCAGTATAAATGGGATGGAAAATGGGGTGAAAAAAAATTAAAGGAACTTGTCATAAGATTTTTATGTGCAATCCTAAAGATTGCCCACATATTCTGGGACACACTGTTGGAAGGAACCTTATAAATAAATGAAATAATAATTCTGTTTGATAAAAATAACGGTTTAAATATTTCCAGCTTATATAGGAAACGGTTTAAGCAACAACAAAGCGAGTCCGGTGGGTTAGCCCATACGAAGTGTTTACATGTAGGTAAGTGCTGTATTCCTTTTATGCTCCAGAACCACCCGGACACCATAAGTACTCCTTTTACAATTTTTTGATATTTTTTCATGTTGTAGAACCATTCTTGATACTATTGACAGTTTGGAGAACGGTTCTACAAGGTAAAAAGGAATACACTAATTCTTTGTCAAATTTTTACCTTCTGGTGTGTAACACACTAAAAGACAATTTGAACGAATCGAGCTGGCAAAATGTGTATTAGTTAGTATGTGTGTTTCAGGATGGGTATAACAAGAGGACAGACCAAAAATTTTGGAACATTTAAAGGACTTTTAGCAAAAACTAGTCGTATGGTCCAAAATTAAGGAACGGAGAATGCCGTCATGGGGCATTTTTGACAATGCGTGGAAAGGACAAGGTATATAGCAACAACAAAGCGGGACCGGTGTCTGTCTCAAAAATATACATACAGACATTTTTTATTTAATCTTTACCTACTAGTGTTCGTGTTTAACACACTAAAAGTGTTGAACGCATCGTGCTAGCACGACGTGTATACGCAAAATTAAATTAATTCAAAACTAGTATATACAGAAAATTGAGCACATTTACCTTTCATATTATTGACTTTTCCTTTAGATCTACCTTTGTTTAACTTGCTATTTTAATGCATAATCTACAGATTTTGCAAATAAAATAATTGATAACTGCATATAAAGTGTTTCTTACAATTTTTTCTATCGTTCATTCACATTAGAGTTTGATCACCCCACGCAGGTTGGTGACTTTTTTCTTTATGCGATTCTCTTAAAACGGTAATAATCGTAGGTAACCGATAATTAACAAATTGATTGTTTGTTGCTAATTTAATTTAAATAAACTTAATGATTAAGCACTAATGTTTATTTAATTTCTTAGGATATTGACTTGTAGGAGTGGATTTTGCAATATTATCTATTTATATGTGTATTTAAAAAACGGTGTAAGAAAAAATAAATAAATAATGTTTGTCCAATGACACAGCAACTTCGATTTTGGCGAAATTTGGCATAGAGCTTTTTAGGGCGCTATTCACAAATGTATTTTTTTTCGGATACGTTTCCTTCTCTAGATATTCATCATTAAAGTTAAAAATCAAACTAATCTTATTTTCACTTCTTTTTGCACACAATTCTTAATTTAAAGCTATAATGGCACACAATATTTGATTTTTACCTTTTAAAACCCCATTTTCTACGTATTTTAACACTTTAGTAACTGTCTAGAAAGTGTCCGCACCTCCGTTTTTGACAAAAATCTAAAAGAATTTTTAGTCGGAAACGTCTCGTTTTTCAGATCATCAAAGTTGTAATTCACTTAGTGTGAATGTTGTGTAAGGATAGCCTTATTTTCACTGCATTCCGCCTTCTTTTGCACAAAATTACAGTGTCGTAGATAATTTCATTTCCTGGTGCGAAGTGGGGGGGTAATGAAATGAATTAAGTATATTTAAAACTTGTTTGCCAAAAAAATTAAAACGCAAAAAAAGGGACACACCTTCAAACATATTTACTCACTTTATTTGTACTATAATATGTTCTATTATGAGTATAAGGCCTCTCAAGTTATAAACGGTACTTCACAATCTTTATTTCTAGCAACCCTGAAAATATTTTTCAACTATCTTTTAAGGGGGGTAATTACCACCCTTTACTTCCCTTTTATCCACCCACTACAATATTATTAAATGTATTTAATAAAATAATACTATTAACCTTGTGAAATGTTTTACACAGATCTTAAGATGGTAAATATTTAAACTTTTAGCCATATTTTTCTGTATATTTTTAATAATATTTATGCTGAAATGTCTTCCTATTTAAATTTGCTAAATCCTTACTGATAACAATTAATGTTAGACAATTTGGAGCATTAATTAATATTGTTCCTTAACACCTCGTATAAAAACACGTGCCTTCGTTTTTATACCTTTATTAACAATGTAACGTAACTATGGTTACAATAACGGCAAAATCTTAAATTGTCAATGTCTCGAAGTTTACAGCACAAAAGTCGAATCTGTACTAACTGATCGGAGGTTTCCCGTCGCCCTTTTATAGTATGGTGGAAGAGTAAAGAATGATCTAGAATATTCGAGAAATATCGTGAAAATTCCATAGTACATGATGGCATAAAAGTTATTAATGGATAATTCGGGCGTTTTCGGAAACCTTCGAAAGTGATGAAAGAACTTGGAAAAAATTAAGGTAAATTATTTAAATAAATTAACAAACTAAATTAAATGATCCTAACTCTCTAAAATTCTATAACTTAAACACATTTTTGAAAGTCTGTAACATTATATTATTTGAGGAGGCAAGTTTCAAAGTCAGCAAACTCCAACATTTGATTTGTATGTTATATCTAATGAAAAATGAGCAAAGAACCTATACAATGCATTCTTTCTTAAGTTTGAAATTTTGTTATGGACGTAGTCATGGTCTAAAAAGTAATTTATTTTAATTCAGCCCTAAAAAATAGAGCTATTGGAACATTTATCTCATTTTTGTATTAGAAAGTATAAATGAAGATTGTACCTTTTAAAACTATAGGCTCGTCATTTAAAAACTTTTCCAAAATTTTTAAACGAATAGATAATACTGATATAAGTATAATTAAATTGGTGTATTCTTTTTACCTTGTAAAACCGCTCTGAACCGTGTAAAGAACGGTTCCACAACATGAAAAAATGTCAAAAAATTGTAAAAGGAACACTTATGGTGTCGTTCTGGGCGGTTCTGAAGCATAAAAGGAATACAGCAATTGTTACGGCATATGTTTGTCATTTTAAAATTTGGTTAAACTTTTGTAATTTTCATTTGGGGTAGATATTTTTAACTGGTTTCAAAACAAAATATTTAAAATAAAACTGCACAAAATTAACAAAATTGTGAAAAAGAAAATACTGATAATAACTTGCACATTTTAACGTCTATAATTAAATTATGTAAATGCATATAAATTTTTTTGAAAGGCAAAAAGGTCAATTAACGGCACGTTCAAATAAGCGATAAAAGAGTGACATATCTGGATATTTCTAGTTAGTTAAGTTTTTATTTTTGACACTGTTTTGACCCTATCGACTGAAATTCTATAAATATTATAGATAGAGAGAATTCGATTTTTTTATAACGAAAGTTATCATAGTTCAAACAAAGAAGATGCTAGCTAACGCAAGTAGTTGTTTTGTGGTTCAAATTTCAAAGTCTAAAAATTTGTCAATCAAGTTGGCCATATTGGTTGGCCAAAATTACATAGGAAGATTCCTTGTACGTACTTTAAAACAAGATATTTGAAATATTTTTTCTTGGCAATACCTTTGGATATCTACATATATTATACCGGGTGCTCATGAGATTACTATCAAGCCTGCTATTTTTTAAAAAGTATTACATGATTTTGAAATATTGGTCGGATGTATGGTTGGATGGAACGCAGAATGCAGATTTCTAATGTTTCAGATTTATGTGGCACATTTGGTTATTCGGAAGTGCTCTTAACTTTGTTATTTTAAATGGAACACCCTATATATTTTTCTTAAAATTAATTTTACAGGCAGCTCCATGAAAATACATGTACCACATCTTATACATATCTTAACTAGGTCTTGAGAAAATGGCGTTCGAAAATGTCATGTTAACTGCCATTTTTATCGTTTTATTAAAAAACAAATGCTGTCTTGAAAATAGGGAAGAAAATATATTTTTGAACGGTTCACCATTAATAACGTAAAAGCTATTAGATTAAGAGATAGTATATTTGTACCTGGTATTATAAATCAAATCTTTACGTGTATAATTTTTGATTTATTAATATGTAAAAAGAAATTTCTTTTTACCTCTTGATCCAACTTGCTAACAACCTCAGGACAATCCTCTTGACCAGGATCACTTTCTGGATCGTCTTCATCATCTTCATCGTCCTCTATGTCGTGTCTGCAGTCCAGTTTTTCACCAGCAGGTCTCATAGTGTATAGAGACGCCCAAGTCCGAGGTTCATGGCAGTGAGTACGTTCTGGAGTGGGTGAGCAAATCCGAATGGACCCGTCGTCACGTGACTCTTGTGAGGGTGACCTACAATAAAGTTAGCGAATTAGAACATTGTTAAAATATAACGGAAACGGAAATTGTATTTTTCCGGTAATAGGATATAAGGTTAAATAAATATATGTAAAAATAGCGTTTTTGTCATCGTTTGTTTTTTAACAAATCGATAAAAATGGCGGTTAAGATGACATTTTTGAACGCCATTTTTTTAAAAACTAATTAAGATAGGTATAACATGTGGTACATGAATTTGCTTGGAATTGTCCGTAAAATGGAGTTTAAGAAAAATATAGAGTGTGTGTTTCATTTAAAATAGCAAAGTTGAGAGCACTTCCAGTTAAACCGTATGTGCCACATAAAATCTGAAATATCAGAAATCTGCATTCTATCCAACCGTACTTTCGACCAAAATAACAAAATTATGTGCCACTTTTCAAGAAAATAACATACTTTAATCTCGTGGGCACCTAGGGAAAGCCTATTTATTATTAATTTTGCAAGAAAAAATTATTCGTTCTGCATATTCCAAAATCCAAAATGCAACCATCGGAATTATGTCTTAGTGTATCAGTAATCTACGAAGTTTGGCTAAACATGTAATTTTTGGCTGGTGAAGTACCGGTATTTTTTCAATTGGCAAAAATTAAAATAAAGAAAAGATGTTTAGAATTGAAGAAAAGTTTTTAAAAATTTAATTTTAAATTCAAAAAATAGTTTTTTTACGCTACGTAGAATAGGTACCTTACACCCATAAATGCATGATTTTTCTTGTGTGACAGATTAGGGATTTTCGTTTATATTTTAAGTTCTAAAAGTGGTAAAAGTAATAAAAAAATCTTATGTTACGTTTTTCTTTATTTTGACCAAAACACTGCTTTGTTGCCCAAAAGCAACATTAGGCGCGAAAAAAACCCGCCCATTTGAAATGGTAACAAAAAGGAAAGTAAGTAAATACGGATTTATATTTTAACTTTAAGTCTATATGAAAAGCTCTAACACATTTTTTTTGTATTGGGTTTCGGTAAACACAGAAGCCAAAACCAGTCCATATTTTTCATATTTTTTGTTTGTGTGTGTATACCATTTACAAAGGTACCCCCTTTGCATTTTATTTGTTCACTTTCAAAAACAGGCCAGTGCCCCATTTGATCAGGTCTGATTTCCTTGAGAGGCACATATTCAATGGGCCACCTTTTTTGTTTTTCTGCAATTTATTGTTCCAAACTGCTCGGCCAGCAACCGCTATTCTAATTTTAATGAGGGTTTCGTTATTTTTAAGAAAAAGAAGAACAAAAAATATTTATTTTTGTTTTAAAACAGTGATACCACCTATGTAATAAATTGTCTTTTAGAAAATCATAACATTTTTAATAAAAGAAAATATCAAAAATTGTTCTCCGAATGCATAAGGTTGCTTATAAGCAACAAAAGAAAATATATATTTTTTTTTTAATAAAAAAATTAAAACTTTTATTATTACGGTCTTCAATACTAACCCTCATATTCTTAAAAATATTTTTTTCAAAACCAAAAGTAACCTTTGTGAATAAAAAAATAATGTGCAAATTAAGCGTTAAAAATAACGTCAGTTCTCTTCACATACCTCTGTTCTCTTCAGCGCCCACTTTAAAATCAGCAAAATAAGAGACCATGTACTTCTTTACTAAATTCTGTACGTAAATACTGCTTTGAGTAAGATGTGACTTATTTAATACAACATGCAGTACAGTTCAACGCAATTTGCGTGGATAATAGGCCTTAAAATGAATAATGTTGCTTAGAGGTAACCCGATCCATTTAAGGGTTAAACTCGGAGGGAATGCATTTTAGAAAACATGTTTAAAAAAAGGTCTTTTTTTGTCCTTAAAATAGTTGTACTAAATTTTAAATCATCATGTAAATATTAGTTTATCGTATTTTCAGCACATTATAAAGTGGAATGATTAAAAAAACATATTAAATCTGCAATAAGAAATAAAGTTTAAAATGTATGCATAAAATCTAATTTTAATTATTAAATTCCAATAGATATTGTTAAGTTTTCCACCGGAACGAATTTCCAGTATGGCGCAACGTTACGTAAGACATAATAACTTTATAAATGTCTCCGATAAAACGAAACGCCGAGAAAAAAGACAAAAAAGAAAACAACAAACAAAATAAATTCTAGATGTCCGAGCGCTGTAAAGTAGGACATGCCTCGATTTATTCAAAACGACAAAACGCGACTTAAATGATCAACAGCGGCGGAACTTCTGGCATTTTAGATCATTTTAAAAATTTATTGAAATTTTTTGCCATTAAACACATTTTCAGTATATGAGCCAAGGAAACATACAGGTTATATTTATATATTTAAAAAGTTACCATTCAGTTATCTCCAAAAAGAGACAGATTTGAGAGAATCGCGGAAACACGTCAAGATATTTATTTAGTACTAGTCAAAATATAAAGCTGCTTAAATTGGCAAACTAATAGACTTAAGTTTAAAAAAATATAATAACGATCGATTTTTAAAGTTATAGAATAAAATACCTTTTTTTAAATGAAAAATCATGTACTATTTGTTATCATTTTAATGTACTATCTAAAGGTAGGGATTTACGATAAATGTTTTGCATGAAACTTTTGTGACGTAAGTCAAAAATTTCAAGTTTTACTGTTGAAACAATTTTAATATTCGTGAAATATTGTAAAAATGTCTGATACAACATTTTGAAAACCCATAATGAAACAAATGTCATTATTTTTATGACATTTTCATAGTTTTGGAAATTCGGTCATCCAAAACAAAATAATGGTATAATCTCCATTTTATATACCTCACCAAGCTTAGTACTTGTAGCTTAGAGCTGTAGATATAATGAAAATGTAAAACAGTAAGAGATAGACAAACAAAATTTAGTATTTTTCGAAAGCTCTTTGAAATACCGTTTTAATCGTGATACAATCGTAACCTACGTTCCTTATAAAGGCCCGCAGGCTTTGGTTACGTGATCTTTGGTGACGTAGGCACCCGGGTGCTGACTTTTCGGTAGAATAGTAAACAGGTAGATAAAGTTTTTTTAACAGCTTTTTTTTCATTTTAAACTATTGTTTTTAACTTTTAATAACTAATAGTACAATAATCGTTTATTTACCTTTTTTCTTGCGATTTTTACAAGTGTAACGTGCTTTATATCATAAAGTAACATCTTACTCTATGTTTATATTTACATATATCGGTTTGCACCAATTTTTTGTTTAAAACATTTTGTAATTAACTTTTATTGGCCTAGTAAACTAAAAGAACCCTTTTAATAGTGTTAAATATTCGTGATTTATTATTACTGAATGTATGATTATTTTTTGTTTTTAAAAAATCATGTAGTCTTTAGAAAATGCCGCACTCTGTCAGAGAAATTATGGCCCAACGGTTTTTGTTTTTTTGTTTTTCCTTAAATGCTGGGTTAAAAAACAAATAGATACATGTTATTCATAAGAAGAATTTTAATCTAACAAAACATTCTAAGGTAAGGTTGATCCAGATTTGAAAATATGCAGTGTTCTACGTTCTTAGGTTTGTAAATTTTATTTTTGAAATGATAAATTAAAGCGCAGTACAAAATTTATAAAAATACCAATACAGGGGAAGTTCTGGATTTACAGTTCTGTTTTTAAAACTGTTGTACAGTTATTTTAGGCTAGTGTAAATCAGGGTTTTATAAATGTCTTTAAATTTGTCACTTACATTGATTAGTCGGTTTTAGACAAGAAAGGTTTTTGATTTTTATTGGAACAAAATGCCACAACTTAATTCTACTCAAAGAGCTCAAGTAATTGCCCACATACAAGATGGCATACCGATTAGAGATGTCGCCCATATTATGAATACCAGTAAAAATACAGTGCAAAAAAAAAACTTCAATGGGAAATTAAAGGAACACTGGAGAAAAAGAAACCAACAAGCAGTCCTAGAATATCTACCCATGAAGAAGACGATGTCCTCATAAGGACAAGCAAATCCATTTCAAGTTGCTCTAAATGCTATAGAACGAACGAATTTCCCAGAATCTCGACCAATGGCCTGTCGGAGGATTAAAAACTCGCATTTTAAAAACTATGCTTCTGCAAAGAAATTAGTTTCAAGTAATGAACAAAAACAAGGCAGAATTATATTAGATATACCTGTTTTTTAATGTAACAGAGGGTATTTACATATTTTTTTCTAAATTAATTAATCTGAATTTGTTATAGATCATTCATTGTCAAATTTTGTGATTTTATAAATATATTTGCTGTTTTTTTGTAATAAAATTAATTTATAAGAAATAATTTGAAATGGATTGACCCCATCATATGATTTTAAAAAATGATGTATATTTGTATATCCTTGTACAACTTTTTTTTGAAATACTGGATATTGCAGGCAGGTTTACACAATACAACTGTTGTACAACTTTTTATTTAACAGAACTGTACCATTAAACAAGCCACGCCTAAATCCAGGTAAGTACATATTGCTAATGTTAGTTGGAGCTTTAAGGTCAAAGCACACTAGGCGCTCAGGTCTCGGTACGCTTACCGTCCAGTCAAATAATCATCATTTACATGCTGTTTAAATCAATGACCTTGAATGACATTTAAATAGTATGTAAAATATTTGACCGGACCGTGAGCGTACCGAGAGTTGAGCGCCTAATGTGCTTTAACCTTTATTATGGTAAATAACAATAAAATATAAGACTGGAAGCCGAAGTCTTTTAGGGTTAAGAGGTTTTAGCTTATTTGACTTTAGTTAAAATATTGCTTTTTTCTTTTTTTTATCTTTGGACAATCCACGAAGGCTGGAAGCCTAAATACTAACGTACCGTATGTTAAATAAGTAGCATTACATCCTTTTGTAATTTCTAAATATATACAAAATATTTAGCAAAAATATTTTAATTTTATTGCGAATTGCATGTATTCCTATTTAAAATAATATAGACTTCTTATAAATATACACAAAAAAAAATCTGGTAAATATTCATGCAATTGTAACCTACACAGTTACAATGTAGCACTATAGGTCCCAGGTACATGTAGTAGTAAAACTCTCTCCGTTTTTGTAGCAAATAATGTGCAGTAGTATTTAATACTTTTGTAGTAGAACCAATTAATAAAATAGATCTAGCACCTTTCTTTCTTGCAATCCTGACTTAGTGTTTCATGGGACCACCGCGGAAGTGCACTTTTTCAAATAAAAAGAAATTTTTAAAATCGGTCCACTAACTCCGGAGTAATCGCGTAACATACAGACAAAAAAACAGGCGAGTTGAGAACCTCCTTTTTTAGAAGTCGGTTAAAAATTATACTTTGAACGTCAATAATAAATATATTTAACACAATTTTTGCGCTACACTCTTACAGCACACAACGCCTTTAGATTTTTTTCCGTGTAGCACCCGGGTCATCAGCTAATAATATTGAACCTAACGGCCTGTTGTCTCACGTAGGTTATGCTATAATATGCAGGAGAAGTATATTTCCGAAACTAGACAATGCATGATGTCTAATATATTTTTTGAAATGTAATGCCTTGTTGTCAAAAGTTCATATTTCTGGCCGAGACACAATCCCAAAACCGTGTATTTCTAAAAATATTTATTATAAATATTAAATAAAATTTAGATACCCATTTTTATTATTAATGACTGATTAACCGTGTTGCAATATTGTGCTTTTTAATTTAAATTGCTAATACCCACGCAGAGTTGGATCATATTCGAATACTCAGTATTCTGAATAGTATTCAGAATATATTTTGCAGGTATTCGAATAATATTCGAATACATTTGTGTGTTTGGTATTCGGTATTCGGCAGAATACTATTTTGCTCAGTATTCGGGATTCTGTATTCGAATACTTTAGAAGTATTCGACGAATATTTTTTGAGTATTCGAATACCGGCGTTCCGAGTATACGAATACCAAAAGTGTAAGCAGTATCCGAATACTAAAATTGTCATAATTTGAATAACAAAAGAAAGCAAAATAGGAAAAAAGGACCTTTTTTTTGCTCTTCAATTTTGTCATAGGTGTTGTTTAGTAGTATTCCAGTTTTTCGTTTCCAGTATTCCAATACCGATTCCGGGTATTCATGTATTCGAATACTTATTTTCTTGCAAGTATTCAAATATTCGGTATTTGAATACTTTGTTTTTCCGGTATTCGTATTCATATTCGAATACCGATTTTCAGTATTCTGCCCAACTCTGTACCCACGTTACTAATGGTATCGACACTTTATTTAAATGACCCTGTAGAGACCTATAATAATCATTTGTTGGATTATATTTCTGATATTTTTAGATACTTCTAGCCTTTTTACCACGCTTTTATTAGCTTTACGTGTATGTATGTAACTCTCTATTAATCACGTTTCAGACACTAGGTGTCACTACAAGCATAATTTTAGATTTTTAATGCGCTTTTATGATATATGTAGGTCCCTGTAAACAAACATGACTGTTTTTAATGTTTTACACTAGGTGTCACTACAACATACATACAACCATAGTTTTGAATTTTTAACAGGCTTTCATTTAATTTTTTTTTAATGTTTGACACTAAGTGTCACTAAAAGCATAATTTTTATAACATATCAAACTAAAAGTAAAAAATAATTATATTTTTAAAAACCAAACAACACGCTTTTAAATCACATCTAATCAAAAAGTGAAAAATTATCTTAAAATAATAATAAACGAAATATACTAGTATTATTCCAAAAAGCGTGTGCCATAATTTTCGTATACCGAGCGCCCGACGCTTTTTACAAAAAATACTGGTATATTTCGTTCATTATTATTTTATGATTATTTTTCACTTTTTAGTTAGATGTGCCTTAAAAGCGTATTTTTTGTTTTTTAAACTATAATTATTTTAGGTACCTATAGTCGTCGGCCACTCCTGGGTAAAATATGTTGCACTGCCACTGCTTAAACGCGAATTCTCATTGGTTGTTTTGCTGGGCTAGACGCGAACAAGTGAAAGTGTAAAGGCGACCTCGATTTCACTTTCGTTTAGTAGGACGAGCGAGTCCCACGACGTGTTTAATTTTGCAATAATTTTTGCTATCATGAAAACCAGTCGATCTTTGTCTAGTCATAGGAATATTTCTACAAAACAGAGATGGCGAATGATTTTGTGTATATAGGTAAAACCTAAAGTCGTCGTGAGCCTAGAAACCATCGTGAACTGGGTCGTGTACTCCTTAGGTATTGCATCACGATTTTACTATTATGCGACGGATGAGATTCTCGGGTATTTAGTGACGCTACAAGAAATAGGAAATAAAAAAATATACTTCAATATCTAAACACTGTATTTTTATTGTTGCCGCCTACCATTTGATTTTATTGTCGAACCTATCTATAGTACATTGTATAACCAAAGCAAAGTATGTACCATAAATTTGTAAAAATGTTTTATTAAATGTTATTGTACAGACCAGATTGGAGAGGGGAAAAATGTCTCTAAGGCTTACTCCTTTTGGCGATTAGCTGTGGGGGTTTTGTCCTACCAGTGTCGTCACAGAACTAATTTATTCTGTTGTAAGGATGTTAGTGAACAGTGGTACCAAACCTTAGTAAGAAAAGTGCCTAACTTCACTTTTATACAAAAATTAGATACCCCATCTGTAAAAGGGTAGCTTAAGCTAACTGTAATCAAATTTCTATATGTGTCCTACGCGTCTATAACCTAAAAACCCGCGAAGGCAATATGCCTAACGGAAATAATTTTTTGGGAGAATGCCTATCTCCAATAAAATTAGTTAAAAAAACAATGAATTAGTTAATTTTACAATTAAAGATTACAGTAGTACTTCTTAAATTACCTGCATATCACATGTCACGTTTCACTTAAAAATATAATAATTTGTAGTAAGCATTCAGTTTTTACCTTCTCCTGTAAAATTAGTTAGAGTTAAGCATATTACTTACTAAGGCGACGTACATATGGTGAAATCCTCTTAATATAATAAAAAAAATAAATTGGTAAAGATCAGCCCATCATAGTCACAAAAATTAAAAGTTCTTATCAAAATTAATTTATTATATCTATATGAAGTTTAAGTATTTTTCTATACTTTTTTAGAAGTAGTATTAAAAAATAATCTGTCAAAAAGTTTGTTCGCCAAGATTATCTTTGGTATTTTGTCTCTTTTTATAGTAAATAGGCTTCTAAAACAGCATTTTTTTTGGTGCGTTGAGTGCTTGACAGATTTTTTCATAAAGAATTATAAAAATCACTCAAAATAACAAAATTTCAATAAATATACCAAATTTTATAGCTGTCTTATGTGACTTGCTATTTTTTTATACTACTTCTAAGAAAATGTAAAGAGCCATACCTAAGCTTTTAATAGATATAATAAAGTAATTTTAATTAAAATTTTTAATTTTCGTAACTATGATGAGCAACCTCTTTTCATTAAAACATGGGGCCGCAAACTTTTCGTTCTCAAGATATAGGTGGTTAAGCTTGTCAAAAGTTTTAAAATTTCTTAAACAATTATTTTAGTAAAATCTGTAAGACCAGATATAAACGTTATTTAATTAGGTATTTGTTGTTGTTCTTACATAATTTGCTTATAAGAAATTATTAAACCTAATTTTTAAAGGAAAATAATCCTAAATGCTTCTTTAATGTTTAAGGAATATGCAATTAAGTTATTTTTTTTCTGAAATTAAACAAAATACAAAAAAAGTTAAGATAACTAAAAGGCGCTTTTTATTTGCTTAATCTAAAGAAAACATTTTTACAGACTATTGCATCACTTTTTCTGATTAAAAATGTTTTTTCAGGTGCCGCTGAAGACGCCATTACAACAAAATTTGCACGACAGTTCACAAACACCCTGTATATTTAGTTTTTTTTTTAATTTAGCTTCTAAAGCGATTGTAAACAGCAGGATGTTTACCAAGCGTTGCCGGACGTTGATTCTAAATTTACCTTAAGATATACAGGGTATTCGAAAAATTAATGATATTACCGAAAACGCTGGTGGATGGAGCTCATAAACATCCAGAAAAACTTATAATGACCTCAGGAAAAAATCGTGTGGTTTTTGGGATATTGGCAATTTAATAAAATTTGTTAAAATCGTCCGCTTGGACCTAAATTTTGATTGTCACAAACGATAAACCCAATCGACCGTAGGAAATAATTTTAAACAATAGGAAAAACTAGGTATATTTTAAAAAGTTCAATAATAAATAAATTTTACATATCGTTTACGCTTAGCCGGCTAATAGGTTAGAGTAGACATTATTTTGTACAGTATAGCTGGTTTTACACTCATCAAATTTCTTGATCAAATATTTCGTACAATTTGTTTAAAGACGGAAGTGTAAAACAAGAAATTATTTGACCAACTTCTTTGAAGTAAATATCAAGGTTACCAACTGAGGGGAATCATGACGCCGCCACTCACGATAAATTTAAGGTTAAGTAGTTGCTAACTGTCTATTTTTAATCCATGCGGTTGGTAGTTCTGCATCAAATATTTGAAGAAAAATAGGACGTGTTTTAATCCTTTAAACAAATTTGACAAGGCGACTCTGAATTTCTTTGATATCCACTTTTTGTTTTACATTATTAATTTCTTCAAGGTGAACTTGGTTCAACTTATTTGACAAAAAGTTTGATAAGTGTAAAACCAGCTTATAAGACAACGAACTTTATAGTGATTAAAAATATAATTTATTCTTCACCTTAAAGTAGATCAATAAAAGGGCAACTTATTGTTGCAACATTTTTTTTTATTTTTTGACATCTCCCGAAGGCATATGCCTAAATACCAGAGTACCGTGGGTGTCGGGTTATTAGATGTTTAACCCATCGTTCCCCTTGTTTCGTCAACGTTGTCCAAGCACTGAAACATGCAGTTATGCATTTCACAGCACCTTTTAGACAACGCGGTAGTGCTACCACGGTCGTTATTTTTAAATAACTACTACCTAAATATGTCTCCCCCGCTGGGAATCAAACCGGCGACTACTGGCTTCGAAGATCAATGCTCTGTCCATTGCGCCACGGGGAAGATGATATCAGAATCGAATAATATGATTTTCTTGACAGGCAACAATCAAAAATCTGATTTAAGAAAAAGATTTGCCAAATTTCTGATATCTCGATAACAATCGATATTTTGCTGAAGTAACTATGTGCTTTTTTTTATTCATATGAGTAGTTAATCGACTCTTTTGTTTTAACATGGACTTCTCGGACACCCGGTATAGATTTCACAGTCTTTACTAACTAAATATTACAATTATTTATTATTTTTGAGTGCACCGTTTTTTTTATAATATTTACTATCGTACTATATTTATTAAAAAGTTACTGGTATCTATTTTCGCCTCTCTAAAAATAAACACGGGCTTTAGAGTCTATAAAGTTTTTGCGCGAAGCCTAAAGCTTTAAAAATTAATATTCATTTATAATAAATATACTCCTGGACAGAAAAAAAAACAGACAAAAAATTTTGTTCAAGTTTAATCCTAAATAACTTTTTGGTTTTTGTCAGATTTTAATGACTTTTTGGTTCAGTGTAAGCCCCTTTCATTAACATTATTATTTATTATGGTAATTGTAAAAAGTTTTATGGGATTACGGGTTATACAGGGGAGAGCCAAATGTTGCATTTTATCCGAATTTTCGAACACCCTGTGTAATAATTTAAAGTTACAATTTTTTAGCAGTTTATTTCAATTTAAAGCTCTATCTTTTTTTTTAACATTCATTTTTTTTATTTAAATCAGTATCTCTATTCTAACAGGAAATCCATTTTTTTTAGAGAAAACAATGCAATTTAGTTATGATGGTCGTAATATACTCTACATTGCAAACATATTGGGGAAACTTAAGATTTGGATGGTCATATTTTCGAAAATAATAAAGATAACTATGAAAAATGTAGTATTTTTTAAAGGTTAATATAATATAATAATATAATATACAGGGTGTTTTTTTTTATTTTACTTTCTGTCGTACCCTGTATAGCAAAAATCTGATTACTGATTGGTAAGGTATATTACACCTAATTCTCTTGCAATTCTTAATAATATTTTTGTTAGAATAAGCTCCAACTGGACTAAAAGATAATTAAAATTTTGATTGTCCGGTTTTTTGTCCAAGAGTGTATTTAAAAAAAAATTGGAGCCAGAACTAACCAAAAGCAATTAGAGTTTAATTTAAAAAAATCCTGTAGTAATATTATAAAGATTACGAAAATTATCAAAAAAATATACATTTACCATATCAAAATAAAAAACTAAGAAACTAAGCAAAACATCCGGGTTATCCAAATCGGACTATTGCGATAGGCGCGTATCACATGTTTGAACTTTAAGTCGCGTGATGATAAAATATGCTCCTTCTTAAGGTTAAATAAACAAAATTTTAAAAAACTTGGAATTTTTTTTTCGTAGGTGGAAAAAAATGTAACTTTTTTATTTCTGTTAAGAGGTACTAAAATGGGACTTTTTATAAAATTACTTTTTTCCCTGGGACAAAAATAAGCATTTTTTCCCGGATATACATACACGTAAGTAAATGTAGATATAATTACTTTAAAAATATTTTATCATTTTTAACATTATAATTATCAAAATAGCCAATAACACTAACTTCCAAAGTTTTTATTTAAATCCGTCAAATCACAGAATTACATTGACGACAATGTTTTGTCGTTTTACATAAAACAAACAAATAGTTTAAAACTTGAAATTTCACATCATTAATTTTCTACCCTTAATATATAATAACCATTTTTACTTTATTCGGCAATTTAGTCATAACTTACTACGTACAAAAAGTTGTAATTTTTTACAACATGTACGAAAAAAAATGTGAAAGGAAGTAATAAAATTGCACAAATTTCTACTATTATTTGTAGTGAAATAGACGCCCGCTGCACATTGTAGCAAATGAAAATAACCTTATTATGACAGTGTTTTTCACCCCTTCTTATTACACGATCCCCCTAGACACAAAAAGTTTTCGCGACCCCCGACTCTTTTAACTTTTTATTTGTTACATATTATTATGCTACAAATATTTTAAAAAATATTGATTAGTGTTCGTAATTTTTTGAACTCTAATTTTAGATGAAATATTCAATCCATACATTTTTATGCGTCTTTATATTTGGGATTTGAATATACAGATACTTAAAAAAATAACTAAAACTTACTAATAGGTTAAAAATAATAAATAAAAAAAAATTAAAAAGTGAAGTCGGGTAATAACATATGGTATTAAAGTATAAAAAGTTTTTGCATATTTGGTTATTAACATTTAGTAATTAAGCGCATATGGTATTACCCGACTTTATTTTTCATTTTTTTTTCTTTTAAATTTATTATTTCCAACTTTTTAGTGCGTTTTAATTATTTTTTGAATTCGGTTAAACTTTTTAAAAAGTGTTTTTTTTTTCAATTTTTTGTTTATTTTTTGCTTTCTAATTTTAACTATTACTATTAAATCGGTAATCATACACGAAAAAACACTACCTATCTCTTTTAAAGACTACATTAAAAAGCACAATGACGTGTAATTTATTTGGTTTAAAACGTTATAGACAGACATGCAAAACTATCCCAATGCAGGGTCATGGTTAGTTTTAGTTTTTTATTTCCTTATAAAACGTATAAAAAAAATAACTCACCAGAACTAACCATGACCTCCCCCAATGTTAATCAATTAAATTTCATGCCCCTGTGATTTTTTACTCTAGACTCTCTTTCAGTTCGGTGAAAAAGAATTTTTTTAAAGGATGTAATAGCAATTTGTAAACAGTCTCCGGATTATTAAAATTTTTGTTTAACATTACACCAATTGGTAGGGCTAGTACAGTTTGTTGCATGAACAACGTACGGCAGAGAAAAAAGAATAGGTCTAGTACCTTTCTTTTTGAGATCCTGACTTAGTTTTCTTTATGGGACCATCGAGGAATTGCATTCTTTTAAATAAAAATATAAAATAAAATCAATCCACAATTGACGGAGTAATCATTCAACAACATACAACATACAAAAAAACATACGGGACGATTTGATAACCTCCTTCTTTTTAGAGTCGGTTAGAAAAACATAGTAAAATATTAATTTTCTTGGGCCGGTATTATAATGTGAAACTATCTAGTTTTTTGTTGCATTTTATAAACGTTTATTATCCGTTAAACTTATGTTTAAACTTAAGATTTAGAAAGTATTACTTCAGATCTACTTAAGCTCTATTTTTATTTTGTTAGTTTGTTTCTATGAAAGTGTTTACGAGTATACTCCTTTTTATTAACATTTTCTTAAGACATTTGTCTTTTAAGACTTCACTGCTTTTTTATATCAGGTAGTTCTTTCGACCTCTCGCGACTCCCCTAAAAAACTTCGCAACCCGTCAGGGGGTCGCGACTCACTGGTTGAAAAACACTGTATTAAGGAAACTTTTTGCAATATCACTACTAAATATAGTGCGAAAATTGCAGCAATTTGTAAATTGCAGAATGCATTATTATAACAGTTATTATCTACAATTTAATGTTTCCTTTACTACTGCTCTTTTGCATTATACATCACAACTTGTAGTAAAGACTACACTGAACAAGAGTTGAGAATATATTTTTGAATTTCCCTGGACCATTCCTGGACCATTTTTTCAATTCATTATCTACTAACAAGCCAATTTTTCGTGAGTAGTAGACGCCCAACTTTTTCTTTACAACAATTTTCGTTGGTTGTAGCTTACAGGCGTAGCAGGAATTTTGTGTGTGGATTTGACAGATATCAAAAATTTATTTGAAAAACAGGACTTTTCTCTGTTAATTTGTAAGATAATTATCTAAATAAACCGAAACAAAAATGTCCTACAAAATGTAAGATTTCCCTACCACCAACATGTATGGTTAACGATGTCGTTAAAAATAACTACTAATCAGCAGATTTTTTTATGTGTTTATGTTTTTATAATATTTATATCACCCACATTGTCTTACGAATTGCGAGGTACATCATCCTGGTTTTTGATATTTATCAAATCCACATATTTAATCTCTGCTACCCTTGTATGCTACCACCAACGAAAATTGTTGTAAAAAAAAATTGGTCGTCTTGTCAAAATGAAGCTACTAACTAAAAATTAGCTTGTTAGAAATGACTAAGAAAAATGGTCCAGGGATCCCTAACTATTACTGCTTGCACTGCAAGGTTGCATCTGTGGAGCACTGTCCGATCTGGAAAAGCAGGTTTTCACACTAGCCAAAAGTTTTTCTTTTAGGGCTAATTGAAATCAACAACTGCAGACTGTTCCCTTAGGAAGTAGCAATATCGAATAAACGTAGTTGGTCATCACGCCCTCTGTTGACAATGTGAAATACTAAGTGAAGTTAAACCGTTATTTATCTTAAATAAGCAAACTTTGCTAATATTTGTCAATGCCTTCAATATGTTACTAATCATTGCTACAATCATCAATTTTAGGCGAAGAACCAATTCTAAACGTATTTACCAATCGGTTATGTTGACGTTTAAACAATGGATTTTACGTCAAAGTTGTCACCAATTATTACCGCGGTTATAATTGGTTGAACGCCTAAAATTGATGAATGTATATTTACCAGTATTATCCAAATTGTGTTTACAGCAACAAACCGTCAGTATCCTTTACTATAATATACAGGGTGTCCGAAAAGGTGGGGTTATAATTGATAAAGGTGATAGAGTGTGCCAAAATAATGTAAGTACTTCATACAAAAAAGTTCTAACAAGATTCGTTAGGGAGACATTGGAATAAAAAAAAACTTATTTGAATTATAAGTTTTAAACTATTGCCACAGTACCAATGATATTTGGGTTCTCATAGTAATGCTTTTTCCCATAAGAAGTCGAAATTATACAGGGTGCGACGATTTTTTTAATTTAATATAGGCATTTTTAACACAGGTGACAAATTTGACATTTTGCTTTGAAGTTCCTTTCCTTTATCATTTTTGTACAAAAAAGTATACCCCATTATTTGAATCGATACTTTGAACCGTTTTTCATAAAATCGCATTTTAAATTCAGGCATAACAGCATTGTGTATGTAATATTTTTTTTTTAAGAAAATTATTAAATAGTGGTAAAATTTTAAAAAATGGTGTTTGTAAGCCTCTTAAACTTTGTAATACAGATAACCATGTTACCCTGTCGGTGTAGTTGGTAGTTACATAATAAGCTTAAGAGCTTACAGAGTCAAGGACTAAAATAAACTTTATCAAAATTTGGGAATACGTTTTTGGCTTTAATATGGGCGTTGACAGTAAATTTAAATAAATTGCATAATACCCCAAAGTCAGAAAGTCAAAAGCCAAAAGATAAAATTGCTTTATCAAATTTAAAACAATACCGTAAAATAAGACCCCCACGTGATCTTTGCTGGTGACCCCATGATATCTTTTTTATATAAAATATAAATTAGATAATTAAGCCAAATATAGAAGATGTTACTAGCAGATTATGTTATTTATTCTGCCAATTATCATTCAGAGTCGGACTATAGCTTAAGCCCTGATAGATTCGTAAGTTAAATTTGTGACAAAATATCAACCAATTTGTTGGTTAAAGATATTTTTACTTTTTCTACTAGATTTTCCCCTAGCTTTATTCTTAATATAACCTTTTGGATAGAGTTCCTTTTTATGTCTTTTAATACTAGTAATATTTGCACCTGTCCTATACACTGACTGTCAAAAATTTGGACAAATAAAAAATACATTTTTAAAAACTCTTTTTGTCAATGGACCCTGTTTATTTAGTAACCTAAAAATCAATAATAAAATCGGAACTTTAAACGGTGATTGGAAAGATAATTTAAAAAAACAATTTAAAATAATTACAAGTGCGGTTAGTGAACACGACTCCAAAAGGTTATTTTACAGGGATGTTTAGAACCTAATTTTAAGCCAATATACAATATTTTGAAATTAAAATTTAAAAAAAAAAACATTTTTTAAATTTATTTCTTTGTTACGCACTCCGCACATGTGTAGTTGCTACAGCGACGAGAAGAAGATTCGACGAGCTTTCGACAGTACGTACCCATATATTCGTGTTTTCAATAGCTACAACCGTACAGAGGCGAGCATGCGTTTAATGGTCAATGTTTACTTTATTCTCAGCCAATGAAATTATATTATTAGGTCGATCGAAGAGCGCCGATATTTTCCGAATCCGACCGCAAGGGGGTAAAAATTACTCCCTTGGAATATCCCGCCTGGTCAAAGAGTACCATATAGAGCCCTCTAAGACAAGTACGCAAAAGCCTTAATCCTACCGAACATTATTTTACAGACAAAAAATAAAATATTTTCTTAACTGACAGGTTGACTCCTTTTGTACTTTTCAAGCTCTTTTTCGCAAATATTTTTTAAAGTATAATTTTAAAGTACAGAACGTTTTTCCAGCTCCTCCACACATCCATTTTTGGTCTAAAAATCTCTTTAGGTAACACTAATTTTTCCGTGTAAAAACCAAACACAAACATATGAATCACCCACTCTTAATGAAGTACAAAATGGTTCTGTATTGCATTTGTTTATTAAAGAATGCGGATTGCTGAGATTGGACACCCTAATATGTCTATGTGTTGCCAAAGTCCGTAAAAATCGCGTCCGCCTCGCTGTTTCACCGACCCATGTGCGGAGAGCCTAAAATACAAATTCTAAACATTTCTTTAAAATGAGCCTGCTAACTATAAACTGATGAACTGATTATTTTTATTATTATTCTTTTACATTAAAAACCAGAAATACAGTGAGGGCTCCATGTTCAAAACCTGCTATAAATCGCAATTTTCATCAAAATGTATTTTTTTAAAAGTGGGACATTCGTGTTGTCATACTGAAGAATGGTACAAGGCTTACTTTCTTAAATGTGACATATGTACAGGATTGCTCAAAAAGCGTGACGGTATAAAGTTGTTTTTTCAAATCACCCTATATTTTATATTTTTATTTAATTTCTTATATAAGCTTAAATCTTATTTGGGAGATATTATAGTTTCTTGTGAAAAAATAGCAACTTCAGGACATTTTTTGTGATGGTACCATTTTCCTATTTTAAACTTTTAAATATTTTTATAGTTACCTTGGCAGGCAATTAGCTAATAGCTAATATTGGTACATTTAATTATTAAAGTATAATTTGATTATACAGGATGTCGAGCAAACAGTCGTAAACTTGGAAAAATTAAACCCTTCAAAACTTTCGTAATTTAAATGAAACACCCTGTATTTTCTTTGACCATTATTTCAGGTCTTTTAATACCTATACATTTTCTTAAAGTTGTACTAAACCTTAGTCAAGTAGTTTTTGCAATATTTAATTTTTTTCAAGAAAATGTTTATTTTAATAGATGTGACATAGTATACGCATAGTATATTTCAGTCACATTTTAAGAAATTAAGCCTTGTACCATTATTGAGTATGGCAAAACGAATGTCTCACTTTGAAAATTTTTATATTTCGATGAAAATTGCGATTTTTAGGTGGTTTTGAACCACATAATATATAGCCCCAGTGTGCGCCGCCCATGAGCTAGATGTCATTATTGATTTTTAGGTTACTGGATAAGGAGAAGTGATTACCAAGAAAAATTTTGTAATAATTTAAAAAAACATTTTTTTTTCATATCTGTTCAAGTTTTTTGGCGGTCACTACACATGTTTTGATTTTGTAATTTAAAAGATACTGTATTAAATAATCAGTAATGCGTTTATATTTTAAATTCCCTTATCCTGAATCTTTCAAGACAGACAAGAAATTTCTGTCTAGGATATTTTTGGAATTATAATTGTTTTTTAAGTCAGTAAATATATAAATTATTATGAGCAAAATGCACCAACAGCCACATTTTTTTTTGAAGTCTATCAAACTTTTATTATAAAACAGATGTTCATTTGTTTATTTATTTATTATTAGTTCACAAACTCAAATTTTTTACCCGTATTAAGCAGGTTTTAAAGAAATTACACAATACAAAAAAAATAATAATTTAAAATATTTGTCAATGGCACTAACAAGGTATATAAATGAATAAAAAAAAAGGTGGTGTTGATTCTTTTTTTATTTTATGTAAAATTTTAGGTTTTGGATGCTCATTCTCATTCTATTCTTAAAATCTTTCTTAAATGACAGTTTGCTAAATTATTAAAAGTAGGCAGTTTGCTTTTGGTCTATTTTCCCATTTTTGGGCTCCCTGTACAAGAGAAAACATATTTTATAACTCTTTTTTTCTAAAAAGCAAAACATTTGCTTTACACGACTTTCTTGAACATTAAAAGTTTTGGTCCATGTATGCTATTGTAAAGTCCATCCGTAGACATACTGTTTACATCACGGTCGATGGTTTAGGACGTTTACGAAAAACAGAACATTGGATTTTTAAATTTGGCAACATACGTAATGGCTTGTGATCTAACGGTCTAAAATATTTTTACCGATGCAGCGTTGTCACTTATACCAAAAAGTGGCATTAACTTTGAAATTTCAAATAGAATACCCTGTATACTTTGGCATTTTTGGATCTGCCACTACTTTCTGAATATTTTTGTCAAATATTATTTTATACCTATCTTTAACGGTTTTTAAGTAAATAATTATTTTCTATATTTTTTGTTCAAAATATGTATGTCTCTAAATAAACAGCTTTTATTACTCTATCTATATTCGTAGACAGAAAATTTAGGATATAACATCTCAATGACCGCTACATTGATGATTGTCTGAAGAAATTTGTTTTAAATCATACAGGGTCGCTTAAAATTCCTGATTTTACCTCTAGATATAAAAATGTAAAAAAATATATTTTTTTACATTTAACACCCTGTATATTATTAAAGAATCTGAAGGGTCATAAAAGCCTTTTAAAATGATATATCATATGCCTATACCTAAATGGTATAGTTCCGGTGATAAAAATTTTTTTTTTTAAATCAAAATTTAGTATAATAAGTATTTATCAAAGATAGCCATAAAATGTCATGACTAAAAATAACAATATGATTATTTGAAAGTTCGTGTGTCATGACATTTAATGACCATCTTTGATCAATACTTATTATGGTGAATTTTAATTTTTAAAGAAATGTGCTTTTATCTCCGGAACCATAGCATTTAGGTATAGAAACATAATATATCATTTGAAAAGGCTTTGTATGGCCCTTCAGAGTATTTAATAATATACAGGGTGTTTTATTTTTAAAAAATGTCTTTTTACTGTTTTTTTATCTACAGGTAAAATCATGAATTTTAAGCAACCCTGTATAATTCAATAGAGATTTCTCTATACAAAATCAATGTAGAGTACATTAAGATGCTACACCCTAAAGTGTCTACGAATGCAAATAGAGCAATAAAAGCTTTTTATTTAAAGACATGTTTTGAACAAAAAATATGAAAAATAATTATATACTCGAAAAGAGGGTATGGGTATGTGATAATATTTGGCAAAAATATTCAGAAAGTAGTAGCGGATCTAAAAATACCAAAATATACAGGGTATTCCATTTGAAATTTCAAGGTTGATGTCACTTTTTGGTAAAGGCGGCAACGCTGCATCGTTAAAAATATTTTAGATGGTTAGATCACAAGCCATTGCCAACGTTGCTAAATTTTCAAAAAATACAATTTTCCGTTTTCCGTAAACGTCTAAGGTATCATAGACCGTAAGACACCCTGTATAAAACATACAGCGGATCCCTTATTAAGAGTCTGACTTTAAATTTAGTATAAAATCCAGTCCTGGCTAATCCAGTACATTTCCAGTTAAAATACCATATTCTGACGCAATTTTAGGACCTTTTAAGTAAGCAGCTTATTATCAAATTTTATATTAAAAAATTAAAGTTCAAACCACTTTTAGTAAGTTATATAATTAAGCCATTCAATACTTGCATAGTTACTAACAGCTTTATTTAAACTAAAAGTAGTAGCCATGACATGAAATATAATTGACAAGAAATAGTTAATGGATGACGTTTTCAAATTACTCTCAGCTTTTATTAAAAACCATTTTTTAAAAACGTAAAAGAAACTGGGATCCGTCGCTGACACCCTGCCCTGTAGACAGAGCCGTGCCTTGGTGCCTTGCCTTTCGGACGGTGCAAGTGGTGCAAGGCTCCAGGGCGCAATACCGCTGGGACAGCAATTTTTGATATAAAGTTAATAAAAAAATTCCAATCAATTAGGAATAATCCCAAAATCATAATTTTTTTTAAGAAACACTAATTTGGCGCTTATTACTACATTTAAATTATTTGGTGAAGGATTTTGCAAACAGGCCAGAAAAGCAGAATTTTAGTAAAAATGCTGTTTTATTTTTTACGTATTTATTATGTACCAGATGTACCTACATAGTAAAAACATTCTTTTTTTTCAATTGAGTTTTATATTAACTTTTTGAAAGTAAGTAGCATTTAATCAAAAGTTTTTTGGTTATTTAGTTAATACAGTTTGTTGTCTTTTTTGTTTAAAGCTTTAATAAAATTTACTCGATGGACTTTTCATTGGGTACACACCAAAAAATTGGAAAGAATGGAACCACTTCGGTCCTGGTTGCGGGGAATACGAGCTGACCCTATTCAGCCTTATTGACCCCTATGAACTCGCCGGACGCCAGAAACAAAATAAAGAAAGACCTCCTTAAAACCCAAATCAAAAAACAAGTTTTTTGCTAAAATACTCTAAAAACGCAAAATCAAAAAAGTGCGTAGGTATATATTATTAACTAAAGATAATTGTGTAGCATCAATTTCAGTTAATTTAAATAACACTTGGTTATGGTTACCTTTGCTCAATACTAAAGTATCTTCAGTAAAACTAGAAATCAACTAACTTATTACCTTTTTTTTCTTACAAATAATAACTCCACCAGTTACTTATGTCACTCATGACACAAATGTCAAACTATTTTCAGAGTTTGACATACCAAAAGCAGAGGCGGTCATATGGCCGTCTCGAGGAAATTTTGCCCGCCCTTAGGGAAAAAAATTTGAGGCAAATCCCACTTTTCTATTCCACTCACCAACCAACAAAGAACATAAGTTTGATCACTGTGTTATGGATATAAACATGGCATAAAAAGTAAGATATATATATATATATATATATATATATATATATATATATATATATATAATATATAAATATTTATCTCGGAAAAATACAACTATTGTAACATTTATCTTACTCTTGTATTAAAAAGTACAACAGGAGACTAAACACTTGAAAACTGGACCTCTTCTATGGTGAATTTACCAAAAGACATTCTGCTACAGGGGCGATCAATATTTTCCCTGACCGATGCGCACCTCACGAACGGCCCTGTCTGGCTTATATTCTCCGGGTAGAAAACTATATTCCAGGTGAGACTGTTAAGCGGTTTCTAAGATATTTAAGAGCAATAGCGTAGGCGATGTTTGCCTACGGCCTAGCGCTTGAGTGGAGTCGCGGCAAGGAAGCCTTGCAGTTGAAGGATAAGATGTGAGACATACACATTATAATTTTATGCATTTTGTGCAGAATAAGCAGAAGGAAGTATGATTGAAGTAAAAAAAAATGAAGGAAATGGGAGGTCGAGGACCTTTTTCTTTTGCTCCCTTATTGTAATGTTTCATGGAAGGGACCTCGCAGGTACCGGGCGGGTATCAAGTAATTTAATTTATACTTTCTTTTATTTTTTATCGTACAAAATAAAACATTATATCAGTTTGTTGGGTTAATTCTGCAGTTTTGAATCAATACTTAGATTTTTAGTAGTATATTCTCTTAAAATATGCAGGGTAGGACAAAGTGTATGATTTTTTTAATGGAACACAGTGTATATTATATCACTAATAAAAAATATTACGAGAGATAGAGATTTAAAAAATACCACATTTCATATACCTATCTTCATTAGTTTCGAAAATCTGGTCAACCAAATCTAAAGGATAAGTGTAAATTTAAATTATGTAGGTAGGTTATGTTTTATAATTGCCCAATAATTTTATTTATGGCCATATTTTCAAAACCACTAATGATGGTCTTACAAAATATGATATTTTTTTGACGTTCTTTAAATTACATTCAATATACAGGGTGTTCCATTTAAAAAAATCGGACTTTTTACGTGCCCTGTATATCTTAAGAGAAAAGAGAATTCTGATGAAAGGTCCAGATACTACCAAATCATCCTTACAAAATGGTGTAAAAGTTACGGCGATGTAAGTTTATTACATTTTAAATAGAAATTAAAAATTATTCTTCAGAACTGCATGGCCCTAGTTCAAAAACTAATTGAGATAGGTATATGAAATATAATATTTTTAAAGGTTTTTAAAAGTTCTTTTTATAGTAAACTAATATATTGAGTGTTATATTGTTATATGTCCTATCCTGTAAAGGTATCTTAAGAGGTAATAAAAATCTGTTTACTAATTTGGAGACTACAGAATTAACAAACTAATATTTTTATTATTTTGTACGATAAAAATAAAAAGTTAAGTGGGGTGTAAATTTATAACTTGACACCCAGTACATGTTTGCTTACTCCAATATTTATTGTGTATTAAATAACATTGAAGAGACTGTGTATTTAAAGTTAAAGACCTTTTTTTTGTCCTTAACTTTCTACCGTCGTCGACAATAGGGGCCTCGCGGATACGACTACGCCTACGCCTGTTTTTGCCTGCGCTACGCCACTGTTTAAGAGTCGCAGTACTTTTTACTAACCCAGTATATAACACTTTCTTGAACATAAATATGTCATAAACACTGAATGCATCGAAGACTGCATTTGTGCAAACGCAAGAATACAAAAAGTATAACGTTATATGAATGGCCTTGACCTTGTCTCGTGTTCGCAATAACTGTATTCGATGGATGACTTGAGCTGCAGTTTCCGCGTTCAGTTTCTTTTCAGCTTATTCTTTAGATTTTAGATTCCTTTTAAGTAAGGTATACTTTCTTTATACTGGTATTTGTAGGTGATTATTGTTCAAGGATACAATACATATTTTATAGCTTCTGCGAAAAAATAACTGTGTGAGAACTTCTCTTGGTCATTCCCAAATTAGGTAAGATAGTTGTGTGTATGTAGCGCAAAAATAAAAAAGAACTTAATAACAGTTAAGTTATTTATTTGTGTGTACAGTGTTTCCATTTATATTTTAACATATCGCTCATCTGGAAGAAAAGATCACAAGTCAAAAAACAACTTTTTTCAGGAGGAACCAAAAAATTATTTTTGAAGCTGTGACTTTGAAACGGTAAATTTAAACATTTCTAAATTATTAACAAAGAACATGGATAAGTAACTGTTTATAATTGCAACAAAACTATGACATCTAATTTAAAAAAAAAGGATTAACATTTTGACTTATGTCACTTGTTAATTAATATATTGGTCGTTTTTATACGGGTGTTGCTCCGTCGAAGGAGCGGGACATAGGGAATTTCATGTAAATTTTGAAGTGGTCCAATATTGGCTCCTAATTATTTTAGAAGAAAATCTAATGAGGAATTTTTAAAGAGCACAGTTATCCAGTGTACAAATTTCAGCTCTTCTCAGTCCGCCAGCTAAGAGATAAATGCTAAAATAAGTTACGAATCTCCTATCTTCTTACCCGCCTTGTATTATTAGTTTATAATAAAATACTACAAAAATTATTGCCTCTTACTCTGAAGTTGTCAGATCAATGTCACATCATTCTTAAATAATAAACTACTTAAATCAAGAAAAAATCACTATTATAAAATAGTTTACCAGGAAAATAGTTATCGAAGAGTAGCGGACATGTTTGCAGCCTATTTTCCCAATAGGCCAATACCAAGAAGTAAAATCGACAATAGTACGGACGATAAAAATTTTTGAAACTACAGGCACAGTAATCAATGTGCAAATGTGAAGAAGAAAGATTTTTTTCTATGGGGACATTTAAAAACTAAGCTACCAATAAAAAATATGAAAATTTAGTCCAGCTAAGGAATACTATTTCCGCTGAATGTGCCAGAATATGGATGTACCAAGTAACCAACGTAAGAAAGGAGTTTTGTAATCGTTTGGGTTATTGTCTGGCAGTTAATGGAGGAATATTTGAGCATTTGATTAAATCCTGATATTTTCGTCATAAATTGATTTCCTAAATGTAGAAAAATGTGTTTTATTCTCTTGCGTAACTGTGAGTGCATGGGTTGGAATTAGCTGTAAACTAAGAATAAAATGCGAGAGGATTCTTTGAAATTCCCGTATAAAATTGTTTAGTTTTGGCAATGACATTATAAATTAATGATCTAAATTGTCACTGATAAATCGATATGGTGTTTTTATTGTTAATTTCTAGAGTACGGTGCATAATGAGATGCTACGTTGCAGAAGTATTAAGCAGTTTACTCTTTACTGGGTTGGTTGAAAAATGATCAAATTTTCATTTTTTAAGATTGGAACTTACTGTGCTCTTTAATAAATCCTAATAGCATTTTTTCTAAAATAATTAGGGAGCCAATATTTGACTACTTCAAAATTTACATGGGTATACACTTTACCCTTAAAAACATTAAAAAATATTTGTGACACTTTTCAAAATACGAGAATGTATTAATATAAACGAGATTTGTTTTTTACAAAATGCTAACTTTATTTGAATCAAGCTATATTATTTATCTACATAGTCTCCACTAGCAATACATTTTTTTCTAACAAATTGGAAGGAATAAAAATATTCCATCATATCGTCTGGCGTTTTTATCCAGTGAAGCACAAATGCTTCCACCGCATCTTTGTCATTGGAAAGTCGGCCTCCGAGCGCTCCTTTGAGGGATCCAAAAAGATGTAAGTCGCAAGACGGTAAGTCGGGACAGTATCGCGGATGTTCAGGATTTTCCACCCAAATGCATCTAATTTTGGCTTTGTGGAATTGGCCGTACGAGGCATGGCGTTGCTTGCGGTATTGGCCGTACGAGGCATGGCGTTGTCATGCAAAAGAATCACATTTCTGACTGATTGATTCGTTCTTTTCCTTTAAAATGATAAATTTGCCGCATCCAGTACTTCACAATAATATTGCGCATTAATGATTTATGTGTCAATTTCCCTCTATGCGATTTCGCACTGCCTCAATGTTGGCTTTGGTCACACTCTTCATCAGCAGCCTGCCTGTAATATTCGAGAAATTTTAGTTAGAGTCGCACCCCCGTTGGCCAAAAACTTGATAATAATACGTTGCTCCACCAAGAGATGCACGTCTTTCTGGCTCATGGTCTCTTTTCAAACAAGGGATCGCTCCTGGTTCTTGAAGGTATGGGCTATTCGCGCGTCAGTTCGTTTGCTGTCACGGACTCCGTGCAAATTTACAAATAAACTAAAGCCTAGTTTATAAGCTTGCGAAATGCGATTTGCGAATTGCGAATCGTGTTCTGATTAGTCCATTTGTAACGAAACATTCGAAAGTCGTTAGAAATTGACCAATCAGAACAAGTTTCGCGATTCGCAAATCGCATTTCGCAAGCTTATGAACTAAGCTTAATCCCGTTTATATTTGATACACCTTTGTATAACAATTTTCGTGATAAGCAACGATCTTTCCACTTCTACTCCTCACTGAATGTTTGAGTATAACTGAGAACTGTCATTATTCTAGAATAAAGATATGTATTGAACCACATACAAAATAACTATATGATAATTTTTCTGTGATTTAACCAACTAATAATGACACTACCGCCATTTGTAGTTAATAAAAGTACACATCTATGCAAAACTTTTTTTGGTACCCTTAAAGATACAATTTTTGGAGTCAATTTAACAACAAAACTAAATTTCTGCATTTTTTGAGTTGTGTCACCTTTCTTTCAGATGAGCGATATACTCACAAAGGATAGAAGAACACTTTTTGGAAAAGTTTTATAGTTTTTATCTATTATCTTTTAAACATAACGAAACAAGTAACAGAGACACCATTACGTACATATATCGGCCAGTAAAGCAACAACAAAGGAAGTACGATTATTTACTAATCCGAAATGCCTACCTGCCGGTTTTTGCGTTAGACCTTCTCTTTTCCACGCATTGCCGTGAACGACTTCATTTAGCTGATTCTGTATAATTTCCACCAGGGCCGTTCCCAGGGTATCTTGCGCCGTGGTGCAAAAAATTATTTGCCGCCCCTAGGACAAAATGCAAATGGAGTTAGTATAAAAAAATTAAAAAGCAAAAAAACGGTCCTCACTTTCAATCTCCATTTTCTAGTGAAGACTTCCACATACAATTTTCCGCCCAGAAACGTTGCACCCTGGTGCCTTGCACCACCCGCTAGGCACGGCCCTGATTTCCACCATACCTACGGCACTTTAAGCTACGGTTATTATACCTAGGACTTTTAGTCGGCGGAAATCGACGCGATTTACAATCTCCCAAATTAAATATATACTTTTAAATGAAAGCACATTCAAGTGAATATTTGATTTGAGCGAACATAAATCGCGTCGGTTTCCGCCGATCAAAAGTTCTAGAAAACCGTAGCTTTATAAGCTTAGTGCTTATAGCTCCGAGCTTGACATTATAATAATAATGAAAATTATATCTGCTATTCTTTAGATTTACATCGTCATGTTTCCGAAACTATTAAGGTACGTGCACATACGTTGGCGTCGGACAGACGGTACGGATCGGAAAAAATCTCTATTGTATATAAGAAATGTGTCAAAAATAAGATCCCCAAGAGTTACAATCGTAGGTTAAAACGCCACATTACCGTAAAAAACATTACCAAAAATTAAATCATACATAATACACCCTACAAAACGGCACAATAATGATCCACATGAAAGTATTGAACATCTATGAAGAAACCACACCTGACCAGAACTTAACTTCTACTTCTTTGTGGTTGGTTGCATTTTTTCTTTTTTGTTGTTGCTGCTGATTGGCATTAACAAAAGAGTTAAATATAATTTTGTGTTTTTATCATGATTTAAATTGAAACAAAAATACATTATTAGAAAGTATTTTGTTTTTTTATTCTACTTTTTAATGTCTGTCTTTTTTAATACGTTTTAATGGATAATGGCCTAAAAAGATCAATTTTCTTTAGTTTACATGTGGTACAAAATGTCCAATTTTCTATTTTTGCTTTCTGAGCACAGTTTTAACCCATAACCTTTTATTATTGAAGAAATTGCTAAAAAATCCTTAGAAAATTAAGGAAAGCACATTGTGGCTTTTGATATACATGCGATGTATGATTTTCATTATATTTTTGCTTAAAGCAGTTCTTACGAATTGTACCTTTTTTTAATATAAGAGAGTTTACTGATTAATGGTATATATAGGGCAGGGATGGCGAACCAATGGCACGCGTGCCACAAATAGCACGCAAAGTAAAATATTGGGCACGCGAGTGTGGGAAGGGGCAAGGATGGAAGTTTTAAGTAGAAGCAGGGAGTGCCTACCGGGTGGTGCAAGCAGCCCACTATGCTGCGGGGGCGGAAAATTGTGAAATAAAAGGACGGCTATTTTTAAAATAAATGGCAGTATTTAGGAGATAAGCTTTTTGAATTTGATAACGTTTTAATTTTAAAGTGAGGACTTTTTTGCTTTTCAAAAATATTTCCGAAGGAAATAAAGCAATGTGGAATACTCAAATAAAAAAAGGAGTCAGTAAAAATGTACTGTGAAAGTGGGGACTTTTTTTCTCCCTCTCTCTCTTTAAAATTTTTACTGAATTAAAAATATTTTAATGCACGCGTAGGATATCATTTTACATTTTTGTACAGAAATGGCACGTTGATACAAAAAAGTTGCGACGTTTTAGAGAAATTTATATACCAATGGAGAATGCTCTCTAGTTTACAAATAAATATTAATCTCAATAGTTCATAATAAAAAACGGCTAGATACCAAGTTTTATTATAATTTTTGGAACGTTTTAAAAATAATCTTTTTATTATCAACTTCTGAATATTGAAATCCTATTATTTTGGCCTAAGGAAACTGTGGTTTGTTTCTCTGTGTCCCATTAATTAGGGGACACCCTGTATTTAAAAATGATCATAAAGACTTTTTTTAATGGAATAATTTGGAAATATTACTGAGAAAAATAAATTATTTTAAATGGTTAAACCTTAAAACCAAAAAAATAAGACCTTTAACTAATCTTTAAGTTTTATTTCATCATTAAGAGTTGTTGGAGTGACCCTATATATGGTTTTAAAAAGTAAGATACTGTTGTAAGCGCCTCATCGGAATAATTTTGAACTAATTTAGTAGTTAAGTTGCAGTTAATATCATATTTTTAAAATATGTTTTATGATTTATTCAGTAAATGCAATAAAAAATACAAAAAATATAAGTAGAACTTGTGTTGGGTAAGTGTGTTAGTGATTGTCATCATGGATTCCGGTAAAAAATCTGCAATGAAGCAAAACGGATTTGTATCCTAGAACTTACGTTTTGGGGATTTAGGTATATAAAATTAAGCGGAACGCTCGCTGGCAGCTACTCTACTACCCTACATTTAGGTTTTGTCTCTTAATTATAATTTCCAATACATTTAGTAATTAATTTGAAATAATATATTTAAAACTATTATTCTCCAGTGCTATCGTCAATTCAGTATACATTAGAGTAGTCATCAGGAAAAGCCAAAGAATCTTATTGCTGAAAACGGAAACGCGTCGTAGGCCTGAAAAATGTTTAAAAATAAGGAAGTAGGTCGCTGCAGCTAAGCAGCATATGTTTGGCGCACGGACCGCTTAATAGTTTGTTCTAATTTTATACTTTACAAATATTTTGTTACTGTTTAATGCATTGGGTGCTTGAATGTGGTTTATATCTTTGGCTTTATTCAATGAATTTACAAAGTTTTATTTGCAAGTAAACCAGATTTTAATGTCGAATAAACACCTCTTAAATCAATACTGTTTTTTTATGTAATATGTCTAATGGATTTTTAAATGTTACACTGTCCTTCCTAAATTTTTATTTAGAGAAGCTACAAAATACATACAAACATGTAAGGAATTTTAAAGAAAACTTTCCTTTTTTCCTTTAACCATGAATGTTCTCTAAAAATTTCACTAATACTAAGATTTTTTTGCTGTTGACTTTTTACAATCAGTTTTTTAAGAAAAAAAAGACAAATCCGCAGAAAAAGATAAAAAATAAAAAATTAAAAAAGACCAAATTTTTTATTACAACTATGCCCGTATTTAAACAGTTTAAAAACCAAAATTAAAACTGTTTTTTATTTTTTTTTTCGTTATTAGTCCTGGACAGCTGTGAGTTTTAAAATGTTTTAAAACAAAATATTTAAAAGTATTAAAATGCGCATGCCCTAATTTAAAAATCCTTACCCACTAAAAATTATTACCTATAAAATAAGTTAACTTTTGTGAAAAATATAAATTACATTCTATAGATTTGGTATCTGCAAGAAAATTGGACACAAAAATTACAACAAAAATCTTTTGCTGTTTATTAGGTCCCATTGTAATAATATAAGTAAGTTATTTTTTGAAGAGTATTTGTTATCAAAGTATTTTTTCTTTATTAACAACAGCAGAACTGTACGCAAGCGGGCAATGGGGAAAATTTCCCTTCTCCCCTCAGAAGCCAAAAAAGACCTGTTTGCTGGTTGTTGCCATACATACCTGAGCCGCTCTGTTTACTTACGACTCCTTTTTTGTTTGTCGACTTTTTGGCTGTTGCGCCCCCTCCCCCACACAAAAATCGTGTTCTGCGACGGCCCTGAACAACAGTGTCAGCAATTATACCTCTATTATTAAACCTAAACATAAACGTATTTTTTAAGTTTTTTTTAAAATTATTATTTAATATCTACATCTGCACATTTTTTCTGTTACTTCACCTGAGAGTAATCTTAAATTAAATGCAAAAAGATTCCTTCGAATAGATAGAACGGAATAATGAAAAGAAACATTATCTTTCCTATCTTAAAAATTATATAGTCAAAACTCGTCTTATTTAGCCATAAATAAAACATAATAAAGCTACTTTCGGTTTTTTATTCGAAGGGAAAGTAAAATTAACCGTCGAAAAATGAAAGTCGCGTACGCACAATTCGCATAAAAATGTTATTTCGGTGCGGTGCGGGATTTGTGTGAATATTTAAAAGAAACCAAGAACGCTAAAATACTTAACTTACAGTTGATACATATTTGTGGACAAAGTTAAATAAATTTAAAAAAATTATTTAGTTATAATGGTACACTGAGTAACCTTGGATTCCCTATATGTCACAATTTTGAGGTTTAATTAAACACACCTATACTTTTAAGAATATACGAAGTGTCAAAGTGAAAAAATAATCTTGTTTTAAGAAGTTTTAAAATAGTTTAATATATATTTATGAAATTTGTTATCTAGGGGTTTTGTAACATAGGCGCTTTAAAACTTTAAATTTTTCTAAAATATCGCAACTTTTTGTGCTATCCTCTACGCATTAAAAAGGTTTATTTTGTATTGCTATCTATTTACATCCTTAAAGCATTTCAACATGATACAGGATTTTGTGAAAAATCAATATGAAAATATGAAAATCAATCAAACCAAAACATGTCCGCTGTCTGCATGTAAACTAGATTTTATATTTTTAAGGCAGTAAAGAAAGAGATTTATTTTTAGGCCATTTTTTTTACTGGCGTAGATGATCTTTAAAGAACTATATCAAAAAACTATGACATGGGACAACAAATTTATACCAGATACTAATGGCCTTAAGAGGAACACTTTGGTGAAGACATTTTTTAGTTTTGAAATTTCAAAATTTTGAGCTTGAAGTTTTAAAAGCGAATCCTCTGTTTTTTTTTCGTAAATTTAAATAATTTTTGTCGACAAATCCTAAATTTTTTAAAAATATTCACCTTTTTCTGATAATTAGAGGCATCTGAAAATTTTGCATAAAAATTGGTAAAGTGGACAAATTTAAACTGGCTATACTTTTTTAAAAATATAGATTATTCTTTAAAATTTTGAATTTGTCGACGAAATTTGATTAAATTCACGAAAAAAAATACAAAAGAAGAATCGCTTTTTAAAAATGGATTTTTTTAAAAGGAATGGGTAATCCAAAAATAACTTTTTTCGCTATTTTCAAAATTAAAATTTTCTTCGCCAGAATTTTCCTCTAGCATCTTGTATAAATTTTGTGTGAGTCCCACGTGCCAGTTTTCATAAATAGCAATTGGCAAATATTATTTACCCCAGTGTATTTTTTCCTCACTACATTTTCTACACATGACTAGGGTTGCCATCCATCCCGATATATCGGGACTATTATTAGGCCCTATGTCCCGACGTCCCGATTTCACAGCAAAAGTCCCGATTTACGATATGTAAAAAAATAAAAAACAAAATATATATATTTTTAATTCCTTTCATAATATCAATTCAGAGAGAGTGCAGAATCTGTCAAAGCAATTTGCTGAATTTTATAAATATATATTTAAACACAGAAAGATATAATGGACCCCCTCCCCGCTAAACTTAAACATACTAGAAATCAATGTGTCCGGACATTGGTTATAGAATTTATGGCCACCCTACTCAGGACATAATAATTTATATTTTCTAACATATAGTTTAAAAGGTAGTTACTATAAACCTTAATTGGATGGTCTTCTTGTTGAGTACACGCCTGGAAAGAATGGGACCGCTTCGGTCCTGGTCCCGGGGTATACGAGCTGATCCTGTTCTTGTGACTTGTCACTCATTACACATATGTCAAACTATTTTAACACGCTTTTATTAACTTGGGTTGTAACTATCTATCCATCTATCTATCCATCTATCTATCCATCTATGTAACGGAATCTTTGAGCCTAATTTTAACCAACTTCCAGCTATTCGATTTCTTTGAAACAGTATCCCGTTATCCTGGTTTGGATCGCCAGGAAAAAAAAATCCATTATATTATTATAACCACTGCTTGATACCACCAAGTGTCATCTGTCACCTGTACGTCCCAGTGGTACCAACCACCGGCCATTTCAAGAGTTCGATCTGAATCGATTTTACTCAAATTTTATATTAGGTTATTTTCAGAAAGTCCATCTGAAAAACTTTGCTACTCTTGACAAAATGGCGAAAAATTTTTTAGTGGGTTGCCATCTGTTGGCAACATTCCAAACTTTTATACATACATAAATGCATATCGAACTAAAAAATGAAAAATAAATAATAGTTTAAAAAAACTAAAAAACACGCTTTTATATGCAACCGAACTAAAAATTAGAAAATAATTTTTCATTAAAAAAAATATTGTCACGACGCTTCCACATGCTTAACCGAACTAAACACGTTTAGTATGCAATGAACTAAGGCCTGGGAGCTTCATTAAAATATTGTCACTTCACAGTAAAAAGCGTGGGGTGCATTTTACTATTTTTTCATAACTTTTCCATCATAGATATTGGCAAATATAATAATTATAACATTTAATATATTAAGCACCCCACGCTTTTACTATGAAGTGAACAATATTTTTTAATGAAAAATTATTTTCTAATTTTTAGTTCGGTTGCATATAAAGCGTGTTTTTGGATTTTTTAAACTATTATTTATTCCAGTTTGAGATACAAAAATAATCTAAATTTTAATCATTTTTAATTTAAATATTAGTTAATATTTTATTTTTATTTTTAACTTAATTTTGTATCTTGACAACGGTGGCAGACTTGCCACCGAAACGTCGTTTTTTAATTAGAATTTTTTGGGTTTTTGGGGGTTTTTCTTTTATTTTGTTTCAGGCGACCGGCCAGTTCATAGGGGTCAATAGGGCTGAACAGGGTCAGCTCGTATACCCGGGACCAGGACCGAAGCGGTGCCATTCTTTCCAGGCGTGTACTCAACAAGAAGACCATCCAATAAATGAATCCGCCTAACCAATATAGAGCATATCTCCTATAAACCTTAAGTTAATTTACCGGTACATCCCTTTTATAAAATAAATATCGCATTTTGTTCATTCTGTTTGTAGACAATAATTGTCATAGCACAAATAAAAACAAATAGTGCATACCTACCTATTTGTAAATAATAATAATGCAAAATTATAACCATTTTGTAGAAAAGGATTAAATGTTGTTTATATCTATTATTAATATATTATCTTAAAGTAAATAAAGGTGTAACAAGTTTCTTATCGTTATTTTTCAATCTTGGAAAAATGTATTAAGTACAACACACTAATCATAACCATGAATAAACTAGTATGAAGGGTTTATTATACTTTTTTATTTATTAAACGATAAAAAAAATGTGAAGGAACTCGGATATTAGATAAAAGGTATTTACTTTGTTTATCAGCCTAAGGATTCCAGACTGCAGAAAAATTACTTTATAAAAACCTAATATTTTAAATATACAGGGTGTCTCTAAAAGGTATGCACAAAATGCTACCATAAACTCCTTAGGCCAAATATAACGATTTAACGCAATTTACCTGAGTCGAATCGTTTGCTAGAAGTTTCCATTTAATTTAAGCTATTTTTAAATATTTTGTTTATTATTGGACATTTTTTCACAAAATTTGGCATATGGCAGTTTTCTAAAGTAAGAAATCGAAAGCTAATTATATTTTTACTGTTAAATATAGAGGGAGCCATCTGCAGTTCTTCTCTTTTGTTTAAAGTGTCATTACTTCTTTAAGCCTTGGTATATTTTAATTTTAGTCCATAATTTTTGTTTTTTACATTTTTTGCACAAAAAAAGGTAAACTTGATACATATAAACAAAATTCAGATGCTTCTAATTATCAGAAAAAGGTGAATATTTTAAGAAAATTTAGGATTTGTGGACAAAAATTATTGAAATTTACAAAAACAAAACAGAGGATTCGCTTTTAAAACTTCAATCTCAAAAATTCGCAATTTTCGCAAATTTCAAAACTAAAAAAATGTCTTCACCAAAGTGTTCCTCTTAAGGCCATTAGTATCTGGTATAAATTTGTTGTCCCATGTCATAGTTTTTTGATATAGTTCTTTAAAGATCATCTACGCCAGTAAAAAAAAATGGCCTAAAAATATATCTCTTTCTTTACTGCCTTAAAAATATAAAATCCAGTTTACATGCAGTGTAGACAGCGGACATGTTTTGTTTTGATTGATTTTCATATTTTCATATTGATTTTTCACAAAATCCTGTATCATGTTGAAATGCTTTAAGGATGTAAATCGATAAAAACACAAAATAAAACACAAGCACAAAAAAGTTGCGATATTTTAGAAAAATTTAAAGTTTTAAAGCGCCTATGTTACAAAACCCCTAGATAACGAATTTCATAAATATATATTAAACAATTTTAAAACTTCTTAAAATAGGATTATTTTTTTCACTTTGACACTTCGTATCTTCTTAAAAGTATAGGTGTACAAATAATATTTTGTTTAAATTTAATCTCCCAGAAAACACATAAAGAATAAAAAACTTGATACATATCGCTACGAGCAACCGTTTCTGAGATATTTTAGAATAAACGTTTTATTTCACATAAAACATTTCCTTCGCATGCCTTTACGCTTTATTTAGGCGACCCCGGTTTCTTTAAAAGGTCAGTACAAATTGATTCTACAATTTTCTTACACCAAAATACAACGATTTAAGCCAATTTGCCTTAGTTGAAAAGTTGATCCTTTGTGAGATAAATGGTGCCCAAGTAAAAAAAAAAATAAATGAACACCCTGTATCTTGCAAACCAGTAACCTTGACACTAAGGTAAATTGCATTAGATCGTTTTTTTTTGGCCCAAAGATAAGGCGTGAAGGAATGCACTGAACTTTTGCATGTAATAAAAAAGTTTAATCTACAGTATACCAAAAACGGTTGCTCATTGCTATTTTTATTAACTATACCTGCTCTATGCAAAAAATATGAAAGAATAAAAATTCTCCACTAAAATTAAAATATACCGAGGCAAAAAAGTTACGACACTTTGAACCCAAGCAAGGGACTGCAGGTGGCTCTCTCTACAGTTTACGACAAAAACACTAGGATATTTTGATTTCCTACTTTGAAAAATCTACTAATACTAAATTTTGTGAAAGAAAATCCTATTATAAATAAAATATTTAATAATAACTAAAATAAATTACAAACTTTACCACCCTGTTTCTTGCAAACGATCAACTTTTCGACTGAGGTAAATTTGCGTTAGATTGTTTTATTCTGGTACAAGGAATTTGTGGTAGTATTTTGTACAGACCTTTTAGAAGCACCCTGTATATCCAAAAAATTGAATAAAGAATTTTAGCAGGATATAAAGCATGAAGATTTTCCAATGGTTGTACTTTTTTATCTGTTTTTGTTTTTTTTTAACTATCAATGCAGTAGCGCAACTTATCTCATTTTTAAAAGCGAATTCTTTATCCGCTTTTTTTCGTAAATTTAATCATCAAATTAAAAATTTAGCAAAAATATCTGTCTTTCTCTTAAAATTGGAGGCATCTAAAAGTCTTGCATAAAAAATGTGGAGTACAAAAAATTAAATGGAAATAGTATTTTTGAAAAATATAGATAATTTGTCAAAAAAATATTATTTTTACAAAAAAAATACAAATAAAGGATTGGCTTTTAAAACGTAGATTATTTTTTGGAGGAAAGAGGCTAACCAAAAAATTATCTTTTTTAGCAAATTAAATTCCTTTACCAAAGTGTTTCTCTTTAGGTGAATAACATCTGATATACTTAGTCTCCTAACTACGGTACGAAACTTTAAAGGGTTATTCCTTATGGTGTTTAATGACTACAAGTTTTTATAAACAAATGTCAGAACTTGCTTTATTTCTGAGATACTGGGTGTTAAAGTTAGAAACACTCTGTATATTCAAGAGTATATCACTTTTCAGAGAACAAAATCTGTAAATTCTTGCGCGCCTAAAAAAACTTAAATGCTTTAATTTGTACTACACCTTTTTATCATAAAAAAGTTCACCAGCTCAGATATTTAGCGCATTTTTCCTTAGTTGCGTCAACAATATTCACTTACCAAAATATTAAAATTGTAGGATTTCCTAGTATATTTAAGACATCTTGTAGTATTAAAATACACAAGATAGACAATATTTACTAGGGATTTTCGATGCGTTCAGTTGATACTGTGTGTGTTGCGAAAATAGGGTAATTTTTTTAGTTTGCTTTCCCCCTGTACATATCGAGAAAATCTAAGTATCTAAAGCTAATCGTCTTTTTGTATTTTTATTAGAAAAAAATATATTTTTGCTAAATATTTAAATTGATACACTTTGATTAGATAAAGGATTCACTTTTGAAACTTATACTTCCTTTGGGGTGCAAACCAAAAAAACTAAGTTGTTTTTCGCAAATCCCCAAAATATTTTTTTATAACTGCGTTCCCCTTTAGACCAATAGCATGTTAAAAAATAGTTTCTTTTCATATCAACTTTTCGAGGGGGGTGGGGATTAAATGCCCATATTTGTCATTAGGTGTGTTTAGGTACAAAAATAATTGGTTACAAAGGATGTGGCATGCCCCACATGCCCCCCACCTTATGACCGTCTCTGTCAAATGATCCATATTTTTGTGTAGCTATACTTTGAGTACTGTAAATTGAGAAGAACACCTGAACAAAAAATGTATTTAATTGGTTTTAAAAATCAGTTACCCAGTTACCACAACAAAAAATGTACTTTACTGGTTTAAAAAGTCAGTAACCGGAGTTACTTACTAGGTATTTATTATCAATATAAAGTCCCCACAGTACAGAACCTACAGATTAAAAACACTAATATGTACTTGAGTGGAGATTTTTTGTATATTCTAAATAGTTTCACTTAGAGTAAATGGCTCCATCTATTAAACTGCACTATAACATTACTTAGGAGATCTCTGCGCCATCTAGCAACAAAAATAAAAATATTTTTTCATTCAAACACCAGAGACGCCGTAATGCGTTAAATATTTTAATCATTCCTACATAATTTACTCTAATACCCACGTTGTGGCGCCACAGTTTGTTCTATTACAGGAGCAAGGAGCATAAAATTAAATACGGGGAGTGTTTATTAAATTAAAATATTTAGTAATTTATGTAAAGCTGGTTTACCACGTATCAAACTTCTTGTTAAATAAATTTGATCAAATATTTAGTACAATTTATTAAAAGACAGAAACGTAAAACAAGAAATTATTTAACACACTTCTTTGAAGGAAATATCAAGGTTACCAAAAAAGGGAATTGTTTCCTCATAAAAGTAAAAAAAATTACACACTAATAAAATAACTATAAATAACTAAAAGTTAGACGCTGTCCTTAAAATCTTTAAATAAACTATGGATGGTGGAGGGAGGATAACCATTTTTTATGGCGGACAAGTTGAAAAAGTGGCCATCGGAATGTAGTAAATTGGGATGGCGCCACCGTAGCCAGTGGAGGGATTTTGGTATTTCTTTCCTTTTTTATTTTGTATCTATCTGTCCTTTTTCATTTTGTATCTCACTCTAATAATTCATGCTCATTGGTTAAACAATCTCCTCTGGCTACTGTGGCGCCACCTTAAGTTGTTTCTTTCGTCGGACACTTTTTAAAACAGTTAGATGGTTATCCTCCCTCCACCATCCATAAAATAAACACACAACAAAATACGCCGCCACTCACGATAAATTTGAGGTTAAATAGTTGCTAACTGTCAATTTTTATTCAGTGAGGTTGGTAATTCTGCATCGAATATTTTAATAAAAATAGGACGTGTTCTAATCGTTTAAACAAATTTGACAAGGCGAACTTGAATTACTTTATTACCCAATTTCTGTTTTACATTTAAATTTAATCAAGATGAACTTGGTTTAACTTATTTGAGAAGAAGTTTGATAAGTGTAAAAATCTTAAAAAACGAATAAAGAAAAACTTTTTTACGAATGAGAAGTCGCGAAAATCCCACGAGTAAAAAAATGTATGCATGTGTAGCAAACATTCCCAAATTTAAATTAATAATAATTTATATTATAGTTTCTCGACAGTAGCGTAGCTAGGCGTAGATCGGTGTAGGCTGCCTACGGCGTAGTGCCTGGGGGCCTCGCGGCATAGTGAAGGTATGGAACGTAATATAGGCAAAATACCGAAATGTAAAACTGTAGTACGTGTGAAAAAGTAAAAAAAATGGGGAAGGTCTTTTTCTTGGTCCTCTAGTTTTTCGAGGACATAAAAGATAAAAGGGACCTCGCGGATAACTTTGCCTTTGCCTAAAGGCCTCGCAAGAAAGGTGAGGACCTTTTTTCTTTTTACTTCTCAATTATTTTCGTCATAAAGGGGGCTCGCAGACACGACTTCGCCTACGCCTAATTTGGTTTTTTGGTCACGCAACGCCACTGGTTTTTAATCATTTTTATTAAATTATTCCGTAAGCTAACAAATTTTAAACTCATGATCAGCGCCCCAAAAAAACCCTTATACCAAAGTTTCTAGAAATTTACCTATCTTTTTTCCAACCCAGTATGTTTATTGCTATTTTGGCAACCTATTTTTTCCTCTATGATATTTTTCTTGTCTAAACGTTCATATCAAGAGAACAACACAAGAAGTATGATTTAAGCACACAAAAGTTTATTATTTATTAAAGTTTATAAACATTGTCTTTTGACTAACTTAAAATTATTATAAAACTACTACTATTCCTAAAATATATTTATGGTTAAATTTAAGAAGTTTACTTCTAAAAATACAAGAAACACTTTAAAAAGTCTAATTAATAGAATTATTCATTTTATATGGTTTGTGGCCTTCTCGAAGATTTTTTTGGTTTACGTTTACGCACTACTTTGTAGGAAGCGTTATCCACCAACTTCTGTTTTTTTCCCACGCTCTTAAAATCTTCTTTTTTTCCTTTTTCAGTGGCTATAGTGCATTTACTCCTGCCATTTCCATTATTATCTTGTTCTCGTTTATTTAATTGCATCTCTTCGTCTGCATTATTGCTATAAGGAAGAAGAAATAAAAGTGGTGTATTTCGTGCAAAATTTTAATAAATGTTAAAAAAGCGTAGCGAGCGCTTTCGGTAAAACCATCATCAGTGCCACTTGTCAAAACCAGGGAGCACTGCTGATGTTAATGTTTAGGGGGTTTAGGTACAAATTACAGAACAGCACCTACACTACTTTAAATTTCTCTAAAACATCCCAACTTTTTGTGCTACTCTGTATGTACCATTTAAGTTAACCAGTGAATTCTTCTATACATTCAATACAAAAAGAAATAACTTTTAAGAATGTCTCTGAACCACCGTTTTCATTTAAGTGGTTCAGTGCAACCAAAAAGTATATGGCTAAATACATTAAATCATTCGTTTATGATGGGGCAGTTATAGTCCAAGATCCCTAGTGCCTCCAGACCTTCCCTACACAAAAATAAAATATATCAAATAATGTAGTGCTAGTATATAAATATTTTCTAGCTTGAGCCGCCGGCCAATTTACAGGTACCAGGTGCTAAAGGTAGATAAAAATAGTACTTACTTTTCTTAAAATCTCAGTGCTGATTTTAAGGTACATTTTAGAAAATATTATTAAAACTTCATAATTAATACTCTTCTGATAACAGACTCATTTCGGTGGCCATAATTTATACCAGACGCATTAAAACTTCCAAAAAATAATGTTGCTTTACTTACAATCTCAGTCTTGATTTTTATATATAGTACTTAAAAAACTAATTCAATAATATAATTTTTGCAAGGAGCCAAACCAATCAGAGGGGCCTAAAGCTACGGTTTCCTAGGACTTTCGGTCGGCGGAAACCGACGCGATTTACTTTCGACCCAAATCAAATATTCACTTGAATGTGCTTTCATTTAAGAATGTATATTTAATTTGGGAGAACGTAAATCGGTTCCCGCCGACTGAATGTCCTAGGAAACCGTAGCTTAACACTTCCCCAGACGCACACAAAGGCTTGCTGTGTATGTGAACGCGATCGTGATTGTAGATAGTTTTATATAATTTGTTATTAATAATTTAATTAATAATCTTATCCGTCTTCTTAAAAATAAAGAATAATGTTTACATTTAATATATACGAATAATTACCGCGTAATTAAAAATATAGAGTGTGTCCCAGGATAGGTGTTACAAGATGACAAATGGACCAAACATTTTTGAATTTTAAAACGACATTTTCGGAAAACTGTTCTCATGGTCCAAAACAAGTAAATACCAAATTTTACGTTGATTGGTATTATACAGGGCAAGTTATAACTAAAACTATGAAAAATGCCCAGAAGTAAAGTACTTTTATTTTTAGAAATAGAACAATATTGTATAAGTAAATGTTGTAGAGAATTGAATTTTGAGTCAAAATTAAAAGTTAAAATATTAAAGTAAAAAAAAATTTGTCAATTTTTACAATACTCATTAACTTGACTGAGTAAGCAATTAAAATAAAATAAAATTTTCTTTTAAATTTCGCTCTCTTTGCCCATTATTTAAGTTGTAATGTGTAATGTAAATAATTGACAAAAACATTTATTTTTACTTTCATGCTTTAACTTTCAATTTTTACCTTAAATTAAATTTCCTACAATATTGAATTTAAAAATAAAGGTAGTTTACTTCTGAAAATTTTTAGTTTTCCTAAAAGGACGTTTAAACACCTAAAAATGTTCCATTTGTCCTCTTGTAACACCTATCCTGGGACACATTGTATATTTTTAAATATGGAGTAATTATTGGTATTAATAAATGTGATCATTGTTCCTCATTATAACCAAAGACCGATTAGATTATTAATTAAATTAATAACTACAAATTGTATAAAACTATTCACAATCACGATTGCGTTCATATACATAGCAAGCCTTTGTGTGCTTCTGGGGAAGTGTTAGGCCCCTCTGATTGGTCTGGCTCCGTGCAAAAATTATTATTGAATTAGTTTCCTAAGTATTATATATAAAAATCAAGACTGAGATTGTAAGTAAAGTAACATAATTTTTTGAAAGTTTTAAAGCGCCTGGTATAAAGTATGGCCGCCGAAAAGAGTCTGGTATCAGACGAGTATTAATTATGAATTTTAAATAATATTTTCTAAAATATACATAAAAATCAGCACTGATATTTTAAGAAAAGTAAGTACTATATTTTTATCTACCTTTAGCACCTCGAACCTGTAAATTTGACGTCAGCTCAAGCTAGAAAATATGTATACACGCATGGTATATACTAGCACTACATTATTTGATTTATTTTATTTCTGACAAAATAAGGAAGGTCTGGGGACCCTGGGATCTTGCTCTATTAGTTGTAATTATGACTAATATGCTGTTTTTAAAGGTATTTTAGGATTGCACCAAAGACAATTATAGTTTTGGTTGCACTAAATATCTCAATGGCGAAAATCTAGTAAACGGTCCTCTAAGCGATTTTGATAAAGTATACCTTTTTTGTATAAAAAGAGTTGGAGAATTTAATATTTTACTAGGATGGTACATACAGGGAAGCACAAAAAGTTGCGACGTTATAGAGAAATTTAAAGTAGTGTAGATAGCGTCCTCTACTTAACACCTAAAAATTAACATCAGATATGAATAGCTCATATCAGACAACACCTAGTTACAGAGTTTTATTACAATATTTTAAACATATTTCATATTATTAAAATAATTCAAAAATATTTTTGAACTTTGACACAATGTAAGTTTAGCTAAATTAAAATATTTTAACGTCGCAATTCTTCAGTTGAATTTTTGCCCATTACTTATGAACCACCCTGTATAATATGTAATAATACTTTTTTACATTTACTATTCTACTGTGCCATCACGAATTAGAAAACGGATTTTATATAGTTTGTATATCTTAAGAGATAATAACATTTTCATGACAAATACCAATATAGTGAATAAAATGAACTTCATGATAAAAACACTTTAAAACCTTTTTAAGGGCGTTCCGTTTGACGAGTCTACCGCGAATATTCATACCGCCATATATAGAAGCGGCGCTTTAACCCAGCCTATCAATGTCAAATGTTTCGGGGTTTGAACTGGGCGAACGCGTCACTTTTTTGTCAGAACGTCGCAATGATTTTTATGCAATTTTTTAACATTGTGCCAAAAATGGTAAGGGTTACAATCATGAAACCATAAGGATCAAACACATGTTTCGAGGGACTAAGCGGGTTTCATAACTGTAACCCTTACGATTGTTAGTACAATGTTAAAAAATTGATTGTAAAACTATTGTGGTAAACTTGTCCAACAAAAATAGTGACGCGTTTGCCCAGTCCGATAATCGAAACATTGACATTCACAAACTTCCTTATATGGCGATATAAATATTCGCGGTAGACTTGTCAAAAGAAATCACCCTAAAAATGTTTTAAAAGGGTTTTTATCATAAAGTCCATTTCATTACTGGTCTAGGCACTAATACTGCAGAAACGACCCAACCAAAAAATATTTACATTATTTATAAATTTAAATGTTAAAACATAAAAAAATAAGAAAAAGGTAACTTTATTATGGGTCTAATGAAAAATGTTAATTATTTTTAGATTTTGATTACCATATTTCCAAAATTTGTAAAGATAAGTATTTCAAATGTAGTATTTTTAAAGTCACCACCCAAGGTGGAATAATATACAGGATGTTTAATTAAAATATATATATATATATATATATATATATATATATATATATATATATATATATATATACATATATTTTATCCTACCCATTTACCCTTTATTTCTTAAGAAATGGCAAAAATCTGATTACTGGTTTTTAAAAAGTACAGAATTAAAACAACAAACTGATATTTTTGATTATTTTGTCCGATAACACAAAGTATGTGTAACAATTTATTTAAAAAAACCCACGTAGGTATTCTCTACGTTATAACAAAATAATGTTTTTTTTTTGTTAACGTTTAAGAAAGATTAAAATAAATACTTAAATAGTACAAGTGGAACTCTGTTCGGGTGCATTTAGATTCGACTACCTTGGGGTAAAATTTACATACTCTGTGGCGTCGCCAAAGGAATTTGTTTCTTATGTTCGGTTTTAATAAGTTCATGCTTATTGGGCATGTCTGAATGCTCCCCTGTAGTTTAAAGGACAAAAATACATTGCCTAAGGTAAGATCTAACTAAATTTTGCCAATATTTGAGGTACGTATTGGTAAGGGCGATAATATGACAAAATATACATATCTTACCCATAAACTATTTTTAGTTTGGAATTCTTAGCCTTACACCAAAAGTAAAGTCCCAATACCACTATCACTGTTAAAGTTGCAAAAACTAAAATTAAAATAGCTTTGATAAGAGGTTCGCTAGAATAAATACACACCTTTTCAAGCAGTGAATTTGGAAAACTTGCTGAACTATTTTGCCCTAATACTGAAACAAAAATATTTAAAAGTACAAACAGCAACATGTTTTTTCTAATATGTGCATAAGATGACACATACTATAAGTTTATAGTAATTGATTCCTACTATTTTATTAGATTGTGATGATAATACATATAAAATATCTTATCTATCTTATACCAAAATATTACTACCTACATTTTAATATTTATTTTTCTGGGAATACTTTTGTGCACATCAATAGAGGGTGTTTTGGAATGTTGTTAAGAATATTTAAGAGAAGAGTCTACATTAAAATTTATAAGGAAAAGTTCATATAAACATACATTCTCAAGTTTTTAGTAAAACTAGACTGGATATTAGATATACACTGATATACACTATATTTAAATGAGTACCTCTATATATTTATCGTTATTGTTACATAATTGCTAATAAAAAAATATAAAACCTAAATTTAAAAAAATCCCTTATGGTCTAAAAAATTCAATTAAGTGTTTTTTTAACTAAACAAGATACGAAAAAAGTAAGAAAAGTAAAAGCTGTATCTTTATTTGTTTAATTTAAAAAAAAGCACATAAATTTTAAACAGTCAATCACGTACCGTTTTATTGATAGAAGTTTTTTTTCAGTTGCCGCTCGAGACGCCACTGGACTTATTAAATATAAATATGTTCAGCCGCGCCTGGTGATGACCAAACTAGTGGGTTAATACAAGTTAATACCTGCATCATAGTTAAACTAATGTTTGAAATTTTATTTAGGCCGCTAATTTTAGGTAATTAATCCATTGCTAGCGCTAATCTTTTAAAAAGTAAAAATAATTTACAGGTTAAAATGATTTTATAGACTCTAATAATTAACAAAAAAAACTATATTTTACAATGATGGGGGTTGACACTGGTTGACCCAGAAAAAGCGGTCACTAGCCGCTGCTGATTAAGTTAAGGTCAAAGCACACTAGGAGCTCAGGTCTCGGTACGCTCACGGACCGATCAAATATCTTACATGGTATTTAAATGTCATTTAAGGTCATTCTTTTAAAAAGCATGTAAAATCTTTGATCGGTCCGTGAGCGTACCGAGACCTGAACGCCTAGTGTGCTTTGACCTTTAGTGGTCAGTTCCTTCATAATGCTACATATAACATTGCCAAATTAAAACAAAATTGAGTAAAAAATATTTAGGATATTTAAAAAATCTTTTTTTTACCAATTTACTCGAGAACGAGGAATATGTGGACCTATATGAACTTTTTTAATGTTTTTAATAGTCGAATTTGCCCTGTAATTTTCTTAACCCATAAATACATATGTACGTAAAATTGTATTAACGCTATAAGACCACACATCTGTTATAACTTTAATAAATTGACCCATATACATATTTAAAAGGGGAATATAAACATGTAATGTATTAGATACATTTTTTGATTTTTTCTTGACATACTCATATATTTAGTGTTAATAATAAAAGAAAATATAAACAATTGTGATTTAAAACATGAGCGGTGGCGTCGCCAGGATTCTCAAATTATTTTATCTAAAAACTCAGGCATGGGACCCAAACCATTATACCAGATGCTGTTGATGCTAAGAGGAACACTTTGGTAAAGATAATTTTTATTTTGGAATTTGCTAAAAAATGGTAGATTTTTTGTTCCCCCCTCTAGAAAAATCAAAGTTTAAAAACGAATCCTCTAATTTAATTTTTTCGTAAATTTGATGAAATTTTATCGACAAATCCAAAATTTTGCAAAATTATCTGTATTTTTTAAAAAACTGTTGCCAGTTGAATTTTTTCCACGCTAATTGTTTTTTGCCAGATATATAGGTGCTTCTTACTATCAGCAAAAGTAAATTATTTTATCGAATTTTGAGATTTGTCAATAAAATTTGATTAAATTTACGAAAAAACTGCGTTGGGTATTCTTACTCTTCCGGGAATTTTTATATATAAACTCTTAAACTATATTTTTTAAATAAGGCAACAATACTTAAAATTTTATTTTGTTACGTATTTTTAATTTTAATTTATATTTTAACAAGTAACATTTATTAACCTATTTATTTATTGACGATGTCCATACATTATTGTAAATGTCTTTGGAATATTGTGACGTATAAATTTTGGAATTTATATACAGGGTTCACTTTAACGTCACTGGGCAAATGTACCATATGGAACTATCTTTTGGGACCATGAGACCGGTGGACCATCACAACTAACTTTGCATTAAAAACCAACGTAACTTATTGAACTAATTAAATGTAGTACGGGCATATCCCTAGGGATAGCCCGTACGGGGCTTAACTCAAACTTTAACTTTTTACTTTACTTCACTAACTGCTTGTTATCTGATAAAACAATTAATCCCCGTCTTAAAATTTTGTTCTCTTTAAATATTAAATTTTTCAGTATTTGTTTTGCATTTCTAGGCTACTCGCTTGTTTAATGTTTTTGTTTTATTATTATAAGAGTAACCTAGAAAATTGTTTGATTCATACTTTTTAAACCTTGACACTTCACGTATTGTTTTATGTACCAAATTTCCCAATGTTAAGTAACCCAATTATATTTAAATTTCCCAAAAATGTATATTTTTAAAATTCCCAAAATGTATACTTTTTTATACTATATAGGTGTTCACATATGCCCCTTCCCTGAAAGCGTTGGACCCACAACGCTATTAGAAATGAGCCAACTTTACTTTAACCCCTTTAAAAAAATTAGCAATATTACCAAAATCGATAGTTCCATATAGCTTACAAATATTTAAAAATCTAACAATATTTTACCTATTATGTAAATAACCGTAAATAACCTTAACTTTTCGAAGTTTTTAAAAATATGAAAAAAGTTTTATCTAAAATTTTTTTCAATAAATGTAAACAAAAAAAAATGAACAAATAGCCTTTAATCCAAAAAATAATTAATTGACTTGACTTTTTTTCTAAGAAATAAAAGATTTGTCATTGATCAAAAGAAAAAAGTTAAATTTTTTCCATTGTTAACTGAATAATTTCTAAATTTGGGATTTTCTCCAAGTAGTTTTATTTAAATATAGTTGTAACGGTTAAGATTATTTTTTAGAGAAAAGTGGCCTAAATTCTATACCCCCTATATAAAACACTTTAAATACATAGTATTATTCCTCATTAATTTTATGTACTAAACAAAAACACCCGACTTGATAAACAAAATATGATTCTTTAAAACTAGCTAGCTCAGCAATTAGAAATTGTTACAACCTTGACCGTAAATTATATTTCCTTAAAACAATGACCCTTTCACAACTTAATATTACATATACGGTGGATTAAAAAAAGTAATTATCAAATTTTACTTTTAGGCTACTTTTCTCTGCATATTAAATCATTATTTTTATCAATATTATACTTTTTCTAATAAGTAAACAACAAAAAAAAATACCATTAATTAAAAAACATTACAGATTTACCTAAACACTATACAAATACCATAATATTCTAGATTGTCCATCTTTTGTTGAATTGTACTGTGTCCACCTTGCCTCCCTGTCCATGTTCTTGATGGTGCGTTCCATTGGCCTTTTGTCCCGTACTTCTCCTCCACATACTATTGTCTGCCTTTCATTCCCATTTTCTTCTTCCACATCCGGTTACTGCAGCCGCGTGCCAATTTACCCATATCCTGAGCTTTCTCAGGGCCGCTTAACTGTCTTGTACCCCACCATTCAAGACCATACTTCAGAGCTCTTCCCCATACTAGAGCTGCGGCTTCCAGTGCTAATGCAGCCTCATGCTGCTTCTGAACTCCGTCTTCACGACGTACCATACAACTTCGACACAAATAAATATATTTCCATATTCTTCTTTATCACTTCTGGCTAACACCATTTAGCCATATTTGAAAACTGAAGATATACCTTATCTTCCTTTTCTTGTAGCTACGCTGCTACCTCCTTGCAGCTACGCTACGCAACATATTTTTTCCCCATCTTCGTCCTTTCACACACATTTCTTCTCCGGGGAACGGGACGCCTTTACCATATATATGGTATTTTCTTCCACAAATAAACTGAGGGGTAGGAAGGGCGTACCATAAGCGACTTTTCCTATCGCTTCACAAAGGGCACTGGAACTGGGGCGGGCACAGCTTACCATAACCGACGTTTCACAAAGGTCACTGGGAACGGGGGCGCCTCCACCATATGTGACGTATAAAATTTTGGAATTACATACATAGGGTCTACTTGACGTCACTTGGGGCAAATGTACCATATGGAACTATCTTCTTGGGACCATAAGACCGGTGGACCATCACAACTAACTTTGCATTAAAAACCAACGTAACTTATTGAACTAATTAAATGTAGTACGGGCATATCCCTAGGGATAGCCCGTACGGGGCTTAACTCAAACTTTAACTTTTTACTTTACTTCACTAACTGCTTGTTATCTGATAAAACAATCAATCCCCGTCTTAAAATTTTGTTCTCTTTAAATATTAAATTTTTCAGTATTTGTTTTGCATTTCTAGGCTACTCGCTTGTTTAATGTTTTTGTTTTATTATTATAAGAGTAACCTAGAAAATTGTTTGATTCATACTTTTTAAACCTTGACACTTCACGTATTGTTTTATGTACCAAATTTCCCAATGTTAAGTAACCCAATTATATTTAAATTTCCCAAAAATGTATATTTTTAAAATTCCCAAAATGTATACTTTTTTATACTATATAGGTGTTCACAATATTAAAGAATTATTTTTCCGACATCCGACACGACGTGTTCCACGGCTTCGGCCCCATAGGGCGTCGTGCGGAAGGCCATCCATATCGAAGCCAAATTCATTTGCCTCAGTAGATGTAGGGATTCAAGGACAACATATTTCAAACTGGCTTCTGTACAGCATTGTGTTTATCACCCCATCTTGGCATTCTAGTAAGAACCCCCGGTCTCACACTTAAGCACTGCGGATTTGAAAAACCCAAACTTAAGCTTTCGAGATAGATCGAGTCTATCGATGTTTCTGTAACAGACTCCGTACTTCGGCCTATTGATGTGATCTTCTAAGAGCATCCGTTGTTCGGTTTTTTAACTGTACCTGTTACAGTACTACATAGACTCCTGGCTAATGAGTAATTGGTCGTCATTAGAATCTATTTCAAATCTGACACCAAATTTCTCTGCGGCTCGCTCGGCTGCCTTGAACAAAAATGCCCCAACAATGGCCATCTCATGTTATCTTACTTACTGCAGCACTAAATCCGTGCTTTTGGCAACCTGACAAGCAAGACTCAAAACCAAATGATCATGTATACAATCCTTGGTAAGTAACAACTCTTAAAAGGCCGCGACCTCCTGATGGATGGCGTGGGAGATAAATACAGGAGACTAATAAGCGGGGATGGATGCTACGGTGTAGATCATTTTTCATGTGGTAACGTCCAGTTCGCACAACTCTTCTTGCGGCCGCTTGACTACTCCAAAAGAGTAAAGCAATACATGAATTGCTAGCATGCTAGCAGCAACCTTATAGAATCCAGATAGTTCAGAATCCATATTTTCCTTAAGCGTTGCCTGTCATGACTTCTTAGCTCGGTCTTTACAGCTTTAACATCCTGAGTACAATTTTGGTCGCGGCCCGCCGTTGGTCGGCCTCTAAACGTTACCATATCGGCCCTTCACCAGCCTAAGTTTTGCACATTTGTCAAGTAGGAACTGCATGCCAACATCTTATATTAACGTTAATTGGTATATTCGTGAACCAGTTTAAGAGACTGTTGTAGATCTCGCTCACTAGTTGCATAGAGTTTCAGGTCATCCATATAAAACAGATGGGTTACTTTACGCTCTCTCCTTCCAGGTGGTCCACATCAATACCCCCAAGTCTTCCAATGAGGCACGGACACGGGAAGCAGCGATATACAGAACAATAGAGGACTTAGTGGGTCGTCCTGAAATACGCCCCTTTTAAAAGTAATGTGATCAGTAATAATTTTTTGTGCAGAACTAACCAGATGATATAGAAAATTTAGAGTTCCAATTTCAGCTGTTCGATCCAACGAATTAGGCTAGGAGCAGGGGCGTCCCTAGGGTGACTTGTGCCGTGGTGCAAAAAATTAGTGGCCGCCCCTAGAAGAAAATATGTAAATTCACGTCGAGAAATTTTTGAAGACCAAAAAAAAGGTCCTTAGTTTTCCAATACATTATACTAAGTCTTTTATTGAAGTATTTCACATTGCTTTCATTCCTTCGTTAATATTTTTAAAAATGTATTCGCTTTAAAAATCCACTCTTTTCGATTTCCAAGCTTATTTCGTAAATACCGTCCTTCATTTCAAAATTTCTGCCTTTTTTCATAATTTTCCGCCCCCACATCCCACTGCTTTGCACGTGCCTTGCCTTTCACCACTTGCACCACCCGGTAGGCACGGCTCTGGTTAGGAGGAACCTTGAGATCTTTAAGCAGATGCAATAATAATTTATGCGATGTTGTGTGAAAAGCTTTTTGTAATCAATCCATGCCATACTAAGGTTGCGTTTGTATTGTATTGATTAAGAGATTTTTCTGGTAACCATTGAATTCCTCTCTTTCCTCCTCGCTGCTTTCCTATATCAGAGAGAATTGCGCTTTACATTCTAAAATACAAAATTCTAGTAAAAGCCTTGTAGCTGGTATTGAGGCAGGTGATCGGTCTATATATAGTATTTTGGCTTTGTTAGATCTCCCTTTTTTGGTATTAATATAGTTCAGCCTTCTACAAACCATTCAGGAATTGGTGTGTCCCCATTAAGCCAATAATCAAAGATTCTGGCTAAATGCGGATGTGTACTGGGAAATTTCTTCCACCAGAAGTTATTATTGCCATTCGGACTCGGTGCATAATAATTCTTTGCACCATCTAGGGCTCTTTTTACCTCCTCCTTAGTGATTGGTGGACTTTCATGCTGGTCAAGTTGCTTGGCGGCACAATAGGCACTAAAGGTGTTCGAACAGGAGTGTCCCGTCGTAACGGCTTCGATTTCTCGTAGACATCCTTCCAGAACTTTTCCACAACATTTGCTTGTGGCGGATTTTTAACCGTTGTTGCTGGGTCTGCGAGAAAGCTAGAAGGTTTAGTCACAAATTTACTTGTATTTCTTAGCCCTTCAGCATTTTTCATAAAGAATTATTATTATTATTTTTATGATTATTCTCTAAAAGATCCGACAGGACTGAAAAGTCAAAATGAACCCTTGTCTGTAGTTACAGGTGGTTAACAACATTATGTAACACTCTGTACAATTACGGTTATCAAAGATTATATAAAACTAGGTTCTTAAATACAGGGTGCTTCATTAGTGCGTCGGGCTTCTACAGCGCCTTAACTATGAAAGTTAAAAATTTTGTTAAAAGTGGTTTATGAATAAGAGATAAAAGTCTATTTTTGTAAAATATTTTGTTTATATACAGGGTACTCAAATTTGCCCTACTAGAATTTTATCATTTTTTTTAAATGGAACACCCCAAATATTTTTACATATTTGGGACTCCTTTATGTTTGTCTATAATGTGTACAATATTAGACTTATTAAATTATTAGTTCTTAAGATTTTTTTTTTTTAATATGAAAAAAACTTCGATACAGGAAAAAAATTCCCCATTTCGATGAAGAGGTTACTGTCTCCAAAAAAAATTAAATCTAATTGTAGAGGGTCAAAAGAAACCCTTTTATAAGTTTAGGCTAATTTCAACATACAGGGTGCTCAAAAATAACCTCCCAATAGTCAAAAATTCAATCGGTTTTTTAACGTTTTTTTAAATGGAACACCCTGTATATTATTATTTAGTCTAATAAAGCTTTAGTAAGTAAACAATTTTGGTAATAGACCCAAAGTCTCTATCTGTCCCTATTTTTGTGTTACTTACACATATCACCCTTTAAAATTATTTTTAGATAATAATTTAATTTATTTGTTTAAAAAATCAAAAATACTGTAATAATAACTAACTCAAATTAATGTTCAAAATGCCTTCCGTTCTGGGCTAATCATAAATTTACACGCCGTTCAAAGTTTCTTTCCACTTCACGCAGCATTTGTGGAGAAACCTGACCAAATGCCTGCCTTATTCTATCTTGCATATTCATCACAGTTGTTGGTGGATCCTGATATACTTGCCCTTTAACATAACTTCAAAGAAAAAGTCAAGCTTCGTCAGATTCGGTGATCTGGGTGGCCATTGAATCGGCCCGTTTCTTCCAATCACCTATTGCCAAAATTTTGATTCAAATGGTTTATAACATCCAGTGAAAAATGAGGTCGTGCTCCATCTTGTTGGAACCACATTCTGTTTCGGATCTGTGGGGGCAGATGAGCCAATAGCCTTGGTAATTCGTGCTGCAAAAACTCCAAATACCTAGCGCCATTTAACTGACCTTCAAAAAATGTGGGCCTATTATATATTCTCCAACAATTCCGCCCCAAATATTGACGATCAATTTGTCTTATGATTCGTGGGTTTTTAGAAGAATAGTAATGAAAGTTATGTCTATTGACACAACCTCCATTATGAAATGTCGCTTCATCTGAAAACATAACGTAATTGAAAAATAAAGGATCTTCTTGCAAGTTGTTTCTTGCCCATTCACAAAAGGTTGTTCGATTTTGAAAATCTATCTCCGTTAATGCTTGATGTAACTGAATATGGTAAGCGTAAAAGTTGTTCTTTTTTAAAATTCGCTGCACTGACGTATCGCTTATTCCTGTTGTTTACTCCAGTTGTCTTCGGCTTACATGAGGATTTTCAGTTACTGATAACAACACAAGCAATTCATTTTCCTCGTTAGTAGCGGATGTTGACCGAGTTTCTTTCTTATAGGAAACGATTCCCGTCTCAACAAATCTTGCAAGAAATCTCCTAAAACACTTTTCGTCAGGAGCTCTTCTCTCTGGGAAACGAGCCGCATAATTCCTGCTAGCCAGAAAACAATTTTTTTCACTTTCACCAAGTGCAAAAACCATATCAACCAACTCATCTTTGCTAAACTCCATATTTATAATCACCAAAGAAAGTAAGTACAACAGCAAGCAAATAAATAATACTTGACACTTTGAAACTGCCAAAGTTGTTTAAACAAGAATCTGTCTAAGCCTACTATGAACTTTTTAGTAGGCGCAAAGGAAGATATTCTGAATATGAGCGTTTTATAAGGAAATCATTTGGAATATCTTAACAAGACATGTTATATTCACTTATAAAGTATAAAATATGGTGCCTTAAAACTTTAAATTAATATTATTTTTTAAATTAATAATAATTGTAAAAATCTTTTACCTAAAAATGATTTTAAAAGGGTGAATTTTAAATACGTGTAAGTAACACAAAAATTAAAGACAGATAGAGACTTTGAGTCTATTACCAAAATTGTTTATTTACTAAAGCTTTATTAGACTAAATAATAATATACAGGTTGTTCCATTTAAAAAACCGAGTAAAAACCGATTGAATTTTTGACTATTGGGAGACGATTTTAGAGCACCCTGTATGTCAAACTTAGCTTAAAATTATAGAAGGGTATCTTTTAACCCTCTAAAATCAGATTTAACTCTTTTTTGGAGACAGTAACCTTTTCATCGACTTGGGGAAATTTTTTCCTTTATCGATGTTTTTTCATATTTTTTTAGAAAATTTAATTTTCTTAAGAACTAATAATTTAATAAGTCTAATATTGTATACATGTATAGACAAACATAAAGGACTCCCAAATATGTAAAAATATTTGGGGTGTTCCATTTAAAAATTGATCAAATTCTAGTAGGGCAAATTTGAGTACCCTGTATATAAACAAAATATTTTCTTAAAATAAACTTTTATCTCTTATTCATAAAACACTTCTAAACTTTCATAGTTTAGACAATATAGAAGCACGACGCACTAATGAAGCACCCTGTATAGTCATCGGTCATAGACGTAAGAATCAGAAGGGTAATCGTAAAATACTCTATACTCTGCACATTAAGGCTCTAAACATTATTATTAAGTATTTTAAATTTTTAGATTCCTTGCCTATCCCGACCTTTGGAACCTAGTCTATTGTTTCTGTTGGTAGTCGACAGACAACAAGTTCCAAAGTTTAAAAATTTAAATATTTTTATGACAGGAAGAGGTTACCTACAGCTCATCCATAAAAACGGAAGAAACCTTTCATGAGAGTATTAATAAAGCTGCCAAGTGTTGTAGGAGAAACCATTCTTTAAGCATAGGAACTGTATTTAGGTCTGACATTATCGAAAGAGGTTTTTTTTTACGATGCTCTGGTTGTTTCTGTATGTAACGCCCAAGATGATGATGATTACATAGGAATGATCAAGACACGATTCTTTAACTTACTTGGCAATTTCTTCTCTTGTCTTCCAGAAACTTTCAAAACATTTTGTCTTGACGGTTTTTGACAACTTTTATCTTGTCTTGGTTTAACAAAATTTTAAGACACTTAATCATTAAATCACTCTTCAAATATTTCTTTTAAATAACAGCTTAAAAATATTAAAAATAAAGAATTATTATTTTAAATTACTAAAGAGAAGAGGGCGTTTTTATTTGGTCTTCGATTTTTTTACAAAAGGGCGCAACATTGACTCTTTGCTTCAGTAGCACTCATAGATAAGATTATTATATGGTAGCACTGGAGTAACTATTTAGCGTAACAATATAGGTACGCCTATATTGTTAAAAAAGAATACCACAGTTCACAGTTTACGTAAAAGACCATAAATATGTGGGAAGTTTGTTAAAGCAAAGAAGTATACCGGGCCAGATAGGATCGAACCTCAAATAGACCAGGAGAAATAATTTGGGTTCCACCCAAAAATTTTAGGACTACACAAAGCCAAAATGAAATCCTGTAAACTCATCGTGCTTTTAAAACTACAACTAGGTAAGTTGAATTTTGTGATCTACTTTTGTGCGTAACTTTGCAAGCTCCGTTTAATGATCAAGCTAAGTTCTGTTCCTATTTGATAGTAAAGAAGTCCAGTGACACTTTATGGGTAAATGGGTATGGATAAGTCATAATAGTGAAAAGAATCTTGCAAATTTATACCCACCTATAAAAGTAGATACCTTAAAATCACAAAAATTTAAGTTCCATACTTATAGCAAAGAATATAATAGCTACCGCTAAGTTAATTTGTACTATTAGTATTGGGGCAACGTTATGATCGGAAAGTGGGGATAAACCATTCTTATTATTTTCTTTTTGGGGGCTTCTAACGAACCTTTTAATATTTTTATAGGTTTTGTTTTTAAATCCATTAGTCTCATAGTCCTGCAAACAATGCATTAATTACACTGGTCTGCGACATTTTTGAGGTCAAAGATTTGTTGGGTAAATCATTACCATTTTTGCATACAGAGAAATATGAAATTCTGCTGAATCAGGTCAAGTTTTTATTCTCTGGTAAAAAATAGAATTAATTAGCCAATAAGAAAAATCAAAGGAAATTTCCTGTGATTGTGCTTTATTTAAATATTTAAACTCACTCGGTGCACGCAAGGTGGCCTCAGGGCCCTCAGTCACTCTTGAGCTATCCAAGTAGAACCCAAGTGTTTGTTATTTATCTGAGTGCGACCGTGACTGATTTGATAATGAACAAAAAAATGTAAAAAGACCCAAATCGGTTCTATTATATAGTATATGGACTACCTAATTGTAGGTCTAACATCATAAATTTTGTAAAAAAAAGGTACCTAACCTACTATGGATTCAAATGGTCCCTGGGCCAGTAATGAAGTGGTCTTCATGATAAGAACATTTTTAAAACCTTTTAAGGGTTTTTTGACGAGCCTATTACGAATATTCATCCCGCCGTATATAAAAGCGGCGCTTTAACCCAGCCTCTTAATGTCAAATGTTGGAACCCGTCACTTTTTTATTGGACAAGTTTACCACAATGTTTAAAATACAATAACATTGCGTCAAAATGGTAAGGGTTACAGTCATGAAATCATAAGGCTCGGGTTCAGTGACAGAGTAATCCTTACGATTTTTGGCACAATGTTTAAAAATTGCATGTAAAACATTGTAACTAACTTGTTTGCCAAAAAAGTGATGCGGTCGCCCAGTCCGACACCCGAAACATTTGACATTGACAGGCTGAGTTAAAACGCCGCTTCCATATATGGCGGTATGAATATTTGTGGTAGACTCGTCAAAAGGAACCAGTGGCAACGCCAGGGCTGTTCTTATCATCCATTTCATTGGTGGCCCAGGGACTAAAACTTGGTGATCAAGACAAGCCATCATTGGTACCTCACAAATGCTGCAAAACATGATTTTTGTACAGTATTCTTATAACATTATATTCTTACTTTAAATAAATATACTTTTAATTTTTAGGCTTGTCAAATTTAATTTGTACCAACCTGACGTTCTAAAATTTTTCAAAATATACATTTATAAAATCAGCAAATATTAATTACCCAAAAACGGTTACAAAACCTTTGACCTCGGACAAAAAATAAATAAAACGCAGACCAGTGTTAATTATTAGATTGTTAATTAAATATTAATTTAAAAATATATTTTTAAATTAAATTTGAAATATTTCTGACATAATGGCGAAGTTAAACAATTTTTTGCAGTCACAAATCGGAATCTTATCTTTTACCGGATAATGGAATATTTATATGTCCAGTTTATATGTTTACCGCCAATGTTAAATAAGTCTCTACGGTTTTTCAATAAATTTTCCTAACGTCAACAACCTAAGGTTGTGTTTCCACGGGCCACTTTTTGAAGTTAATAGAGACCACAAAAAGTGGTCGACAGTAACCATACCGACCAAAAAATTAATTTTAGCATTGTTGTAAACGGAACCACTTTTTCTAGTATCTTCATAAAGTGTAAAATAATGCCTCTGCTTAAAAAATTATTTAAAATTAAACATTTTGTTAATAAACGAATTTAGCCGCTTAGATACCTGTTTATCTCGAAACTTAGAACATAACAACATAAAAAAATATTTAAGAAAATAAATAAGTTGTATGAAATGAAATGGTGTTCTTTTTTTTCTTTTACTGCAGGAATAAAAAGCCCAGAAAATTTTACATATACCAGCACTTATAAATTAAGGGTTAAAAGGCATTAAAAATTTATTTAGATGTCAAATATACACCTAGAAGTTAATTTAACTTAAAATAAAGGACAAAGACACTTTTAGGTTAACCCCACGTCACCATAAACTGTCCTTTGTGATTTTATGTAATTTTTTTAAGATTTAGGCTTTTCTTCTATTGCTTTTTTTTAATTAAAAACATTTTGAACCAGATAATAAATATCTACCTTTCAAATAAATGTTACCCTAATAACTTTTGGCCATTAGCTTATCGATACGGTTATACTCAGAATTATTTAAGCTGCCTATTTCTGCTCCATGTCCGCCCCTAAACCGTGGCTATGCCACTGCTAGGGCCCTACACGGATCTTGGCGGCCCTGTTTGCAAAGCTAAATAAGTTTCAAAAAATAAAAGACGTATCTGTTTTTCTTGCTTATTCCAAAGTAGAAATGAATCTGTTTTCTATAAAACTAATTTAATCACCCATAGCGGCCATTTTAATATCTTTTAGATCTTACGACATTTTCAGTGCTTTTAAAGATAGGAATACACATCCTAAGCTTTCTTATCCCATCATTTTCTGCATCGATTATAAATCTTAAATTAGATTGCTGGAATTTTCATATAAATATAAACGAACTTGTAACCAATTTCTAAAGGATTTCATGGCCGCTATTGTTAAATTAAACCTCGTTCGAAACAAAAACATAGCATTGAAAAGCACATTTTCTAGTTTTACCAACAGATATAAAAGTCATCGGGAATAACAATTTTGTTTATTACAGACGCAACTTAACGTGCAGTTAATTTAATAAATATAAATGCATTACCAATTGTTAAAATTAAATAAGCAGTTTAAATTAAAATAAGCTTGTAGGTGAAACTGAAAAAAAAAATTAGGTCAATAAATATGACTCTAAAAAAGTATAATTCCTTTTTTATTTATAAGCTAATTTTATTAAAAGAAACTCATGGTCCGGAATTGCATTATTTCGAAGATACCGGGTGTTAAAAAATAGGTTTTTATTGATATCTTAAATATCATTAAACCGATTTTAATAAAATTTGGCAATGTTATTTGCAGGGTTAAAGGAGAACTTAAATCTAACTTTATTAAATTTATTAATATTAAATGTAATGCCTTGTTCAGACACGGCTAGTAATTTAGTCGAGTAGCGAGTAATTAAGTATTCTCGTGCGTGTAGACAGTAAAAATTAGGAAAATAGTTTAGTGTAGTAGCTGTCCACCCGTACGAGAATACTAAATTACTCGCTACTCGACTAAATTACTAGCCGTGTCTGAACAAGGCATAAACGATCAACCAAAATTTCTACGGTTTTAACCGATGTAACAATTGGGAATAACTTTAACAATTATATGTTATACATAATATGTATTAAACGTCAACACCAAATACCCTTTTACTTTTTTTCTAATTGGTGGATCGCCTAAATATCACCCAAACGAATGTTTTTAAAATGTACTCCAAGAGTCTATTACCCACATAACACCTTGTTATGTGGTCTATTACCTTTCATGATTTTTTCCAATTTAATATGTACAGGTTGTTAAAAAAATAAGGGCATACTTTACATCAGAAATGAAATGAAAAGTTTATATAAACAAAGGTCCATAAAAGTGACATTAAAGCTGTAGTTTAATTTGCCTAATCTAAAGAAAGTATACAAATTTAACACATTTACAGTCAGTGGCGTACTGTTTTTGTAGAAAAAAAACATTTTTTACAACTTTAACACCCTGTATCCTGAGAACAAGAAATTTGTTAACCCATGTTTATATTAACTTCTTCTTTATATTTTTAGTAGCAGAATCTACCTTTAAATTTCCCTAACAACATTCTGTAGCACCCTTTATAAGTAAATTAATTTTTTTTCTGTTCCTATTTTTTTCAATATAATTTTGTTCTTGTTCCGATTACATAAAGATATAATATTAACATGAAATTGCAAGAGACCGAGAAACGATTTTTTACAAAAAAGCAAATTATTTAAATTAAATTTTTATTACTTACTATAAAATAGCCAATAATTCGTATATTACTTAAAAATAGCAATTAATTTTATAATAATAGTTATGCTTAGTACAACTAAAATCTACATTTGGTCTACAAAATACTGAATAGAAAACTAATATAATTATTATTTCTATAATATATACCATCTAAGTACAAACATTTTAAAAGGTGTATTACTAAACGTTGTTTATTGAAAGGCATATTATTTTTTCATTATCAAGTTTGAAAATAATTTTAAAAATCTATGGCCTATTTCAGTTAAGTACAACATTAAAGAGAATACGAACAACGAATACGAAGTAAATTTTGTGCATAATTTTACTTAAATAAATTTATAGCGCGCATTTGAGTTTAAATAATTTTAAAATATTTATTAAGAAATTATGGACCTTTAAAATCTTTGTACAATTTTTTAAACAAAAAATACAAAAAAATTGTTTTTATATAAATAGGGATCAGTTAGTAGAAGTGACTAGCAATACAGAGTTATCCAAATTAAGTGTTTGTCATTGGTAACTTTGTTATTACCAAAAATACAAAATGGTTTAAGTTAGAAAACAAGTAGCAAAATCCTTTAAAAAAATCTACATATCATGTATCCAATTCTTAATAGTTTTGGAAATATGGCTATCCTGAGGAGTTTAATAGTAAACTAAAAGTTTGATATAAAACACCCTGTACCTTGTATTGCTATTTAAAAGGTATTCTAAAGAGCTCAAAGAAAATTCAACATTTTATATATCTATCACTTATAGTTTTGGAAATATTGTCATTTAAGTCTAAAAATTAGGTACACTTAATTTCCATTATATGACAGCCCCAATCTATAAGCAATAAGTTTAGTATCGTAGATAAAATGGAGAAAATATTTTTAGATTTGGAAGGCTGTATTTCCAAAACTTATTAACCTGACAATGTCAATGTGATATTTTTTTAAGGATTTTAAAAGATCTTTCTGATGGTAAAAAAATAAAGAGTGTGTTCCTTTTAAAAACAAGGTTATGTTGCTGTATAACTCAAACACCGAATTTGTCTAATAAACAACGTTTACAAAGAGCTACTAATTTGCTAATTTAAACTATTTCGTATTTTGAGTAATATAGAAGATACCAATGACAAACACTTAATTTGAATAACGCTGTATATTGATAAATAATATTTACCTGCCGTATTTAGAAAAAAATATATCAACTAGAATCATTTAATTTACGAAGTAGAAGTAATTCTTAAGAACTAAAAAGTAACAAAGCCGATTTTTAATTAAGTAACTTAAAATTTCTCAATTTGGGTTTATGTAAGATTATTCAAACGAAAAATACAATATTATTACTCACTAGGAATAGAACCGAAGAAACTAGAAAAATAAATTAGTTAAAAGGTCTTCTAATGATACTTTTATAATATTTTTATTTAAAACTTTTATTAAGATATGAAATCATCTTCTTTAGCTAATCACTATTATAATCAAGAATTCATAAACTCTACAATAAAATAAAAAAACTCAGATTTCGTCATCAAATGGCAAAACCAAATTTAGGATTTTTGTAAAAATTAAGCTATTAGGAAACTTACTAGTTTTTATAAGTAATTAACATATCTTTATGCACCACGTACGTGAATATGTCTTAAAAAAGGTAAAATTAACACATTTAAAATAACAGTGATTGGAATAAAAAGAAAATTAAATTGATGCTATTATTTGTTTTAAATACATAAAAGAAATAAATTTAAAAAATGTTTATAATCATATCAAAAACAAAAAAAACTATATTATTTTTTTCAATATTGTTAAAGTTTATTACGTGTTTGTTAAATGATTTTAAGTCCGCTTATGACAATTGTGATGACGATAAGGTGGAGCTATTGATACAAATAAGAAAATATATCTTTAAATTTGGATGACACAAGATAAATGCTTAATTTTTATTATCAACGTTAACATTTCGAACTTTTAATTAAAGAATGTGTTATTTTAATAATACAAAAGTCACTATAGTAACCAAGACTTCCATTTCTACGCCGATGCTGAAGAATTTACTTGTTTCTTTTGTCTTCTGCGAACCAAAAATCCTCTAATTCCAGCTTGGATCTTTACAGCTGATTTTTCTACCAACTCTGAGTCTTTCAAGCTTTTCCGTCCAGAGCTTTTTCTTCTAAGCTGTTGGTTCGGTTTGTCACTTGCAGTCTGAAAATAGAAATGTTATTAATACATTAACATAAAGCGCAATAAAAATACTGTCATGTCATAACTTTTAAAGTGGAGAAAGCTTAGTGCTAATGCATCACTTTAGAGTTAATTTAAATATAGTAATATACAAGGTGTCTCTAAATGGTCTGTACAAAATGTTACCACACATTCCTTGGGCCAAAATACAACGATCCAGCATCCAACCCAATTTACCTTAATAATATTTAAAAAAAAGAGTTTTGGTTTTCCATAGTCTTTAATTTACTTATTTACCCCACGTTTCGGGCAGAACGACAAACAGTTTAGAGTTGAAAATGGACAGAGATAGTACTACCCGAACCGTTGTGTAAATAAAATAAATAAAGGCATTGGAAGTCCGAAACTTTTATTTTAATATTAATAATAAAGCATTGTCTACCACTTTCAGACATACCAATTTAGCTTAGTCAAAAAGTTGCATCGTTTGCGAGGTACAGGGTTTCAAAGTTTCCATTTTATTTTAGTTACTATTTAGTTAAATATCTTTTATATTTTAAAAAATTTTCACTTGTAGTACCACTAGTGCTTAATTTACTTTAAGAAATTTTTTCCACGAATATTCAAAAATGATTCCAAGCCGCAGGCGAGGGATAATTTTCTTAAAATTTTCGTGGCCAAGAAAAATCCGGAAATAATTTAGGCACGTATGGTATTCGGTAAGAAAATTTCACACTAAATTAATTGCTTTTGAAAAGTTTTCTTTTATGTTGTATATTCTAGCTTCAAAAATATGTAACATAAAATAAATATTTCTTCCATTTTACCAGTTGCAGATAAATAAAACTTTAGACTTTATATTGTCTATTCTTTTATGTTATATATTACTTCTATTACTAAAGCTGGTAAAAATAGTTTATTTTATTTTATTTTTTGAGCTATACCTTGCTTTCGTTCGCTCTTCAATTATGTCTACCACTTCAGTCCTATGATACTATTTTAATATCTGTAGTTGTATAAAATTGTCATATAGGAGCTTAAAACCTTACATTATTTCATATTATGGTACGTCAAAAATGGTACAACTAGTACAAAATAACATTTTCCTTAATTATGTATGTGAATGACAGACATGACGTAAAACAAATTTAATAATTAGGTCAAAAACTAATAGTGGTGTGGAATTTTCATTAAAAAATAAAAAGAGGTGTCAAAGACCTCTGCAATATTTCAGACTTTTTAGACACCCCCATGTATTGTGTATATTATAAGTTGCCAAAAATTTTAATTTAGTTTTCAACTCATACCGCAATATATAGCTTTGCTTTATTTTTAATTTTAACAAGAAATGTCTAAAAACATATATAAATACAGCAATTTAAAAATACTTATAAACAACTTAGTATGCAAAATAATTAAAGAAAAAAATAAATTGAGAATTAATTCATTTTAATTTGGTGTAGCCAAAGAAAGTATTAAAAAATGTCCAAAAGTCAGTGGCGTACATATTTTTGTCCGAAATATTCGATCAGGTGCCACTCGACACACTACTAAACATAATACATGATTGAAGGGGTTTTTCAAGAACAGCCAATGTCAAATTTTCAATTTTTTAGGATCTTAAAAAAACTTTATCAAACTTATATGGCTAACTCTATATAAGTTTTTGTAATATGTTCGTAAATATATACATATGTATTTTACGCATTAGAGATATATTTAAAGGTTCTACAAGCATTTTTTTTTTGTAGATTGGGAAATAAAAGCATTAGCACCAAATTAAAAATTAATGACATTGGTTGTTTTTGCAAAAAGAACTTTCCATTAAGTTAGCACTAATTAGTCCCTAAAGCTATAAATAACAATGCTCAATAAAAAAAAGTAAATTAAATTTAAGATATGTACTTACTAAAGCCCTTTTTTAATAACTTTAAAACCCTGGTTATATTTAAAGAGTCTTTAAACTACTTAAAGAATCGCCCATAAATATAATTTACATACTTAAGTAACGGGTATAGCACATCTTGGCGTGCAGGGGCGCAATTAGGGGTCGATTAGCCCCTCCCGCCCAAAGTTATTGAGCATTTAAAGTACAAGGTGTCTTTAAAAGGTCTGTACAAAATGTAACTACACATTTCTTGGGCCAAAATACAACAATCTAACCTAATTTAGCTTACTCGAGAAGTAGATCAGTTGCGATACAGGTTGTTAAAGTTTTCTGCTTATTTTAGTTTTTTTAAATATCTTCTTTCTTATAAAAACCTTTCCATAAAATTAGGTATTAAAGGGTTTTCCAGGGTGGAGAACATGAATGTGTAGAGAGCCACCTGCAGTCGTTTGCTTATGTTTAAAATGCAGTAACTTCTTTATACCTCTGTATATTATAGCTTCAGTGAAGAATTTTTGGAGAAAGAATGGATACCTGGTAAATATCTAACCATTTTAAAATTATTACGGATTACGGAAAATTATTACGGATTAAACCTGTTATTCCAAATTTGTATTCCTTCACGCCACCCACAGGACACCCGGATTTTTTAAAAGGGGTGTACAAAATGCTACGACAAATTTCAACGATCTAGCGCAATTTATCTCAGATGTATAACAATAAAATAGAATCTTTGTAACCCTGTATCTTGTTAACGGTTTAGACTTTATATTGTAGGAAAAATAAATTCAAGTGGTGTATTTACCATGCCTCCAAAAGCGTGGGTCGTATCAATATTTAGTAAGGATTCTCTTTTTGTGCAAATAATATAATGATATATATTTTTTACTTGAGCCCCACTATATCCAGACAACGAACAGTTATGACATTTTAAACATAAGCAAAGGAATACAGATACTATATTTTACAACAAAAACCTACTAAACCTGAATATTCTACAAAAAAAAATTAATATTAAAAAATAACTATAAAATAAAATGAAAAATGTGACATCATGTATTTCAAAAACCACCAACTTTTTGACTTAGGTAACTTAGATTAGATTAGAATAGGGCCGGGATAACCCATGCAATGAAGCCGCTCGGCTTATTGTGCTCAGACGGGACCTACAGCTTAACGAGCGTTCCGAACCACGGCCTATGAGCGACAACTTAAGACCTCGTCCCCACCCAGGTGGCACTACTGAAACTACCAACTGAGTGGGGTCCGCATGTCTACGGTTGCGCAGGACACGGCAAAGTGTGTTCCGGCGCCCTGGTCCTTTGGTGGTCTTCAGCGTCGATAAGTTTTGCACTTTGTCCGTCTGATGTTGAGCTAACCACTAAATTTCCGACCAACGTATAAATGTAATTTGGCCTCAGCAGGATTTGAACCCACCTCACGTCCGTTGTGCGCTCAACGACTTAACGCCTTACAGGCTAAGCCATCACCGGACTAACATTAGGCAAACCGCAAATTGAGACGCGTCTAATGGTAGGGAAGCTCAAGAGGGATTTCTGAAGTTACTACAGCGCTCCTCCACCAAATATGAGCCCTGTAAACGGGGGCGATCGTAAAAAACAAAAATATATCCATCAGAAATTGTCGTGCGCGTCAGATTAAGATAGGGTGAGTTAATTACATGCTAAAGAGTGTATATTCCACTAATCTGACAATTTGTGAGTGACGTAAAGAAAGCGGAGAGCTACAAAGTTGTAAAAAAACGTCATTTTGACATGCTCCAGCATAGTTTTTATTTTTTAATTTTGAAGAAAATAATGTAAGGATAACAAAAAATATATAATTCAATACGATTTGAACGACTTTCACAGCCGAAATAATAAAAATATTTTTTGACATACTTAAAAGTCTATAGCCGCTTAACGCCCCGATGAAAAGGTATAGCTACATTATAAAACATTTTTTTATTTTGATTATCTAAGCTTTGCAATCCAATAGGTCTCTATAACGCTCAAGTAACTGAAAATTTAGCATTTTGTACAGATCTTTTAGAGGCACCATGTATATTGGTGTTTTTTAAAAATATATAGCCTATAAACTGGGGCTTAAGACCACCCAAAAACCAGAAGCTAGTTGCGCCACTGTTGACGTGGCCACTCGGACGCCAAAATTGCCACGCCGAGACGTCCCATTTCGTGAACTTATACCTTGCGAAGTATAAAAGATAATTTTTATTTACCTAATCTGAATATTAGCCTAAGTAATAAAACCACTATAAACTAATTTGTATTTGATTTTATGCTTTTAACAAATGTTGTGTTTATTGTTAAAAATTATTGCAGTGGTATTTTAATAATTTTATGATACCCATATGCCATAGTAAAGGTGACAATAGAGATGTTAATAACAAAATTAGGTCCCAGATTATTAAGTGTTATTACTGTTAACTGAAATAAAACAACAAACTAATTGTTCTAATTACATGTAATCAAGAGCTGTTTAATGGATTAAATATGTTTTTCATTTTTAGTGCAAGTTTTTATGTATCTACTGGTTAAGAAATATATTACTTGTTTAAGTGACATCATAAAAACAGATAAAAATAGAACAATAAATATTATAAACGCACAAACTACCATTAATTATCTATTATCTATGGAAATAACAATAATAGTAATAATAATAGAGGTTAGAACTACGTAAAAACAGCCAAGATATGACTAAGTTCGGAAAAACCTTGTCATTAGAAACGGTTTCATGACATTTCAAAGCTATTTTCTGTCTCCTTTATAATAATCCCTGTAAAATAAAATTTCAATACATGTAAATCGTAAGGTATTTCGTTACAAAAAAAAAATATTAATAAAATATATTTATACGACTAGAAACAATTTAAACAATTAAAACTTTGGGATATGAAATAAATACATAAATAAAATAGTTTAGTGATATTGACAAATAAAAATTTCAAGATGGCGGCTGGAGGCCATCTTGGAAAAAAAACTAAATGAAAAGGGTGGGTCTTGTGACACATCATTTAAAAGCACTTTATAACCCTAAAATATAAAGTCAATAGCTTTACCTAATAAAAAATGGCGACACTTTAAAAATTATCCATATACTCGATTTGGATGGCCATATTTACAAAACTAATAAAGTTAGATGTACTAAATGTGGTATTTTCTTAAAGCTCTTTAAAAGATCTTTTAATGATGACATAAGATGCAGCGTGCGTTATTAAAAAAAAATTACCCTGTATATGATCATCATTATCCCCTTTAAAAGATCTTTAAAAAAGATTTAAGAAAATACCACATTAGGTACTTCTAACTTTATAAGTTTCGAAAATATTTCCATCCAAATCAGATATTTAGGTAATTTTTAAAGTGCCGCCATTTTGTATTAGGTAAAGCTATTGACTTTATATTCAAGGGTTATAAAGCACTCGTCAGGAGCTTTAAAATCATGTTTCACAAGACCCACTCTTTTATTTAGTTTTTTTCCCAAAATGGACTCCAGCCGCCATCTTTAAATTTTTATCTGTCAATGTCACTATAAAATATAATATTTTTTTTATTTATTTTATATCTTAAAGTTTTAATTTTTAAATTGTTTTGTTTAAAAAATAAAAGGAAGGGGGCATTAGGATATGCACTGTATAAGCATTGAACAACCAAACAATTCAAAGAGCATTATCACGCAAACTAAGCAACGTTAATAAAAAAATAAAAACCGTATTGGTATTTTGATCCCAAGATTCCAAAAATGCTTTTAGAATTTATTAAAATTAATTTCTTAGTTTATGACATAAGAGAAAACAAGAATTATGGAAAAACTTAGAAAATTTTAAAACGTTTACTTTTACACAAAAATCTACTTTCTTGTCCACCCTGTATAAAAGCTGTTCGAAACAATTAAAAGGTATTGCTCTAAGCATAAAACGTCAAACAGTAAGAGTTTATAGGACTAAAAGTCGGCCTTATACAGGGTAATAACGCTAAAATTTCACTTTTTAGTAAAAACATCATATTTTTAGATTTACGAGAAATAATAAAAATCTGCCAAAATCGTTTTTCACAAATGATGATAAATGTTTGTGACTAACTTTAACAAAAAATGTCCCACAACCTTTAAACTTGATCTTTTATTGGCTATTTTAAACTAAAAAAAGTAAAGACCTTGTAAAGCAGATAAAAACTTATAACAACATCTGTACAAAAAATGTTTGTGAATAACCCTTAACAAAAATTTTGCTAATTTTTTTAGTAGTGTAATGAATAAGCGTTAGAATACTGTGAAAAATATATGATTTATTTCTGTAAATATTTTTCTAGCGAGATTATTTTAACCCATAACAAAAGTTTAAAAATGTGTTAAAACATTTCAAGACCTTAAAAATATTACATTCTGATTATTAAAAAAAAATCAAAGATTCAAAATCTCTTTTATTTAAAAAGTTGCAGAACAACAAAATTTCCCAAAAGATTCAACATCATATTTACCACTCTGTATATAAGAGGTAAATACTCAGACTGCAATATAGGTTATCATAAAGACTAATAACTGCGTTCAAATTTGCCGAAAACCGCACTTAAATATCTTTTGCAATCTTTAAGAAAATTAGGTTTAAAATTTTACCTAATATGTAAAATATTCCGTTCGAATGTCCAGCAGTTTAGTTAATTTATGCCATTCACGAAGAAAAAATGTTAATTTTGTTTACAGAGTTCGCAAAAACTTTAATAACTTTATTGTTTTTAAGTGTAAACTACATTAGTTTTTATTTTAAGGTAAATGTCACTTAGAAAATTTATTTAGAATCAGGGTTATTTAAGGGGCAGGTGGGGCAACTGCCCCGTGGCCTCCACATTTTTTTTAATTCCATAAGTTATTTATTGATGACGTTCTTTTAGGTTAGTTATCAAAAACAGTGTACATTAAACATTTGGATAAAATATCTAAGTAAATTTAAAATTTAAAAGCCTTTGGATGTCATTCATGGGGTGAAAAGTATTCGATTAGCATTATTATGAAATTAATATTTGTTGTTTAAAGTTTCTTACGTTATTTCATTATACAATTAAAATAATTACTTTTTTCTTAATCAGTGTTATATTTTTTTTTGTTTCTTATGTATAAAAATAAAGTTATTCATAAAAAGTATTTGAATTTCAACCTATAAGGCAATTTTAAAACAAAATACCCAAAAAATACTACAAAATTTATGATCTTCTACTCTTTTTGTTACCAGCCGTGATAGATCTCCATTGGTTCAATAGAAAATAAATCAGACAATTATTCAGGCCATGACAATTTAATAAGTATAAAATAGTACCTACTGTTTATTTGCTTATTTAAAACAATAAATTTTAAAATTTGGATTTAATATATGTTTTTTATATCTCCGAGTGAATTTTTAATTTTACATATTAAAACATTATAGACATATGTGTTTTACGTATATGATTATAATAATATTGACGCTTCTGTCCAGAAATACTATTTGGAATCATTAAAACGCAATGTAGTAAAAATAACACTTTGTTTTTGAATAACATTTTACATAATGTTGATACCGCAGAAAATTTACGTTCTAGTTAAGTAAATTTTATGGAAATGTTTATACGTTTTAGATAAACGTCTTCGTATGTTGTTTAAACTAATTAAAAAGCATGTTAATAACAACGCCCTCCTATAATATTAAAACTACGGACAAAAACAAGTAAGCTTTAAGAAACATTTTAATATTTACACCATTAGGTTTGGAAAATTGGGTAAATTGTAAATTTTGGAAAAATCTGATAAAAAATAACTCTTAATAACCAGTCAGGATTTATCAAGTTCTAGTTAGCGTAATCATTATTTTTAAAAATTTTAAAAATTTTTAAAATTATATTTTTTAAAATTTTGTATGGTAATACATTTTTTATATTATAAAAGCGAAGAAACTGCTGCCCAATTCAACTGCAATTAAATATTTTTGGAAAATTTAAAATACAAACAAAATGCGGATTTCACCTTTGTGTCGAATAATTCTTTTGGAAAAAGATGTCTATTCCAATTTACGTAAAGTTTTACAATGTTTTTATTCTATATGATATAAAAAATCTTTCTTATAAGCGACAGTTTATAGGAAATAAAAATTGTTTTTTAATTATATGTATAGTGGCATTCACTGATTCATTAAAAAAAAACAAATTTCTCAAATGTTTAGAATCCGCTTCCAGTGTCCTGAAAAATAGGCGCAACCCCTGTAAGGTAAACCATAAGAAAAGGAACAAAAAGTTGAAATGATTTTTTTGCTCTTCAAAAGTATTGCGGGATAGGAAATAACATTTCAGTGGAATAAGGAATGTAAGGTTTTTATCGATAAGGACCTTTTTTTGGTCTTTAAAAATTTCTTACCTTAAAAAGAAATTGGCCACCCCTAAAAATGTCCGGACCTCCTTGGCCACCCCTAAACCAAAAAGCTGGCGTCGCCACTGTTTGCTTCATTCTTGAAGATATTATTTTTTCCTCGCCAATAAAAATTACATTCTAAAAGTCTTTTTATAATCAATAACAAATATATACTATTTAAATTTCCGTTTTTCTTATGTCAAAATGTTAGGAGATTAATGCATCCAAAACACAATCATGTTCATTAATGATCCTTCACTTAAGAAAGGCTTCCCTTTTTTGCCTATGGTCAGGCTGTGAGGTATTTATCGCTTTTTATAGGTACTTCCATGGCCTCTGCTTCAAAGAATTGTCCAGTATAATTCCTCCACTCAAGGTTCCCAACAAAGAAACTTGTAGTGCCACGCGTATGCATCCCTATACGGTCCAAGTGGACAGTCCCCGAACTTTCCACTTTGTTCGTTCTTTTATCCCTAGAGTATCTTGAATGTGAAACCTACTGCCCGCGGAGGGCTTTCCTCCCCCCCAAAATCTTCAAGAATTTAAGTCCCGTGTCAACAAACTCCTTCTTACCTTGCCTAAGACACCCACGGTACGTTAGTATTTAGGCTTTTAGCCTTCGTGGATTGTCCAAAAAAGATGTTAAACGAAGTTATTTTTAATGTTTATCCAAATTATGTTTAAAATATGTTTAGAATGTTACCGGTTCTATTAACAAAATGATATGATATTTAAATTTCATCACCTCAAAACCTTAAAAATAAAATAAAAGCCTACATTTTATTTTTTTTCCTCAACCTCTTCCTAATCCTTCTTTTATTAGGATGGCATATTTAATTTTTAAAATAAAAGTAAAGCCATATTAAAATATTACACAACACATAAACCTTTAGTCCTCTTTACCTCCCCTCTTGTAGCAATATTGTTTAAAATAGTCGCTTACTCTTCTTAAAAATAATGTTGTTTGAAACGACATAAAATCAAACAAGACAAAACCTACAGAGAGACTGACAAACGGGAAATCACGCTTTTCATAATCTATGGACCCCCAAATGTGAAGCTTTGCAAAAAAGAGCAAGAAATAAAAAACGATTTTTAAACAAAAAATATAAATAAGCTACTATTCATTATATTTAATTAATTAATTGAAATTTTCTTTATTCATTATTAAAATACATTCTTTGGAAATTTATTTCATAAAAATTATGCCTATCAAATGTTTTCTCTCGCGTTCGCGACGTGTTCGTTTAATTCAATAATAAAATTTCTGATGACGAATTGGCAGGTAGACTTTGAGATGGCTCCCATTTCGTGGTAAATATTTTGTTTTAACTGCACCAGGAAAGCTGGTTTATTAACGTAGACTTTAGATTTGTGGAAATCCCACGGAAAAAGTCCATAGAAAAGAAATCAGTACAGCGTGGGGCCACCTCTAATCGAGATTAATTTGCCTGGACAATTTGCCCGAACTCGTGGGTAGAGACGCATTGGAAGTATGTTACGTTGCTCCATTCTGCTGGAACCATGTTTTTAGTTATAGACAGAAAAATTATGCAGTTCAGGTAACAAAATCTTATCTAACATCCTCTCTGAATTCACTGTACGAGTACGTCCACTTTTATCTGCAAAAAGTATGGACCGATTATTCCTAGCGAGGACATCGCAGACCATACGGTCGTCCGGATTTTGGTTTATCCAGTGTTAAACCAGTCTTCTTAATCTTTTTCATCTAATTCCGAATGAGAGAAATTCTTGGTTCATCATTTAAGTGGTGAAAACCTCGTTCTTACGTCGCAGAATTTACTGTTCTGGTAAAATTTGCGTAAACAAACCGCGCGGTCTGCTTATGCAAAACGCTTCATAGCAACTGCAACTATATTCCCCAGAACCAGGCTACCGATTGACATACCCCCGCGCTCCTCGAATGCGTTACGTTCACACAGGAATCTAAACAAATATAAAATTTCTTTTGAGAAATTGAGATAATAAAAGATAGAACTTTACGGTTTTCGCGAATCTCAGCTACTTTTTATAAAACAAAAGATGCCATAAACAAAGCCGTCATAGCCATCTTAGTTTCTGAGCTATATGGTGATATTAAAAATTTGAAACCCGCAGTGTTATACTATATGAGCAAGCAGTTTTGGTTTATCGGCGAATAATGTAATAAACAAACAAGCAGTATTAGTCACCTATGTTTACATGGTGGTATTTAGTTAGACTCTCTCTTTTCCTTACATTGCCGATGCGTTATGTTATTTAGCTCAACCGGTATATTTTTAAAAGCTTGTAAAAAGAAACATTTATTTTTTGAGAAATAGTTGGGATATTCCATTAAAAAAAAGCAAAATAGGTCAATATTTTCAAAACAATATTATTTGGAAAAATTCTAACTACACCACTGCATTATAAGAATCCGTTTTTACCTTTTTGCTTCAGTTATCAGCAAACTAAGATACTAGGAGTACCTGAAAATGCAACATTTTCAAAATCGCCCTGTAGCTCAGAAATTAAGATGGCTATGATGGTTTTGTTTATGGCATCTTTTATTTTATAAAAATGTAATTCAAGTTTGCAAAACAACGCCTCTTTTATTAATAACTGAAAAAGCCCGCAGTTGCAACCAAAATGGAACACCCCGTGGCGTATACATATAAGGGGGTGCGATATTTTCGTGTTAGAAAAGCTTTATTTTGTTGTGCTTTTAAAGCATATTGTTATGTGGACTCCCCTCACCCCTTAGTATTTGTAAAGAAAGAACATACATACAAATTGCTGGCATGTCTGGACTTAAAATGAGATTTTATGAAAAACGGTCCAAGAAATCGATTCCAATAAGGTATACCTTTTTGTACAAAAATGATAAGGAATTAAACGGCTAAAGCAAAATGTCGGTTTTGTCACCTATGTTAAAAATGCATACATTAAATGAAACAAAATAGAGCATTACCTACGGAAAGACGCATTACTATGAGGTTATTTAGTAACCCAAATATCATTGGAACTGTGCGATGCCCTCGGTATCTATTCCGAGGGCGTCGTACTGTGGCAAGAGTTCAAAAGGTATAATTAAAAATAAGCGGAGGGCACAAGGTGCCGGTATTTGTATTTTGCCACGGCTTTTAAGTGCGCATGTTCGTCCCTCGATTTGTTTACTGCGCGAGGTCGTAAAAATCCGAAAAATGTTTCTTGCCACTGCGGATCTAAATGTAGGTTATTTATGGATAGAATTTTTTTATATATAAAGTACTAACATTATTTTGGCTCACTTTATCACCACTATCATTTTTGACCCTACCTTTTCGGACACCCTGTATATGTACAGGTTCTTTTTTTATTAGATATAGGTAACATAAAAATCTAATTTTGGAGATTGTACACTTTGAAACTAGCTCCCTCATTTAATCTAACTATTTATTTTGACACGTGCACATAATACCCTTTTCATTCGTAAGTAAATATCAATATCGATTCAGTAGCAATTAGTTTTTCCAAAAATTAATTAAGTTGGATTATTATTTGTCAAAATATAACCTTACCACTAATGAAGTTTGATTTCTTTTAGTAGAAAATAATCAAACCCAAAAGTACTTTGAAATAATATATAACATGGAAGTGGTTATAAAAATATTCAATACATGTTTATAACCGAAAAAAGTCTCTATTATATATAGTATGTAAGTAAGTGTCGTAACAAGTAATTTTTGATATTCTTTCTACGACCAAATAATATTTACTAAAAATCTAGAGGTATTCTTTTATATTATATATTTTAACACAAGTAATGAAAACAAGAAAAAATTATGAATACATAGTTAAATTTTAAATAAATTAAATACTGTGTTTTTAAATGTTTTTCTCCTTTCCTTTATTTTTTAAAGGGATCAAAAAATTATAAACTTTGAAATATTAAATTAATACATAAATACTAAATTTTTAAATAAAATTGACAAATGACATTTTTAAAATAGCTCGCAAGAGCCAACTTGAGAAAAAAACATTTAATGAAAAGGGGCGTTTTGTAGCAGATTATTTTAAAGCTCTCAAAAGGTACTTTATTACTCCAGATTCTTCAAAAGATAGGGCCAATACCTTCAACTTTACAAAATAGCGTTACTTGAAAAATTACCTAAATACCTGATTTGAATGGCCATATTGGCCATATTTCCAAAAGTAATTAAGGTTTAAATGTATATACTTCTGTTGCATTTTCCTAAAGTTTGTTTAAAGATCTTTTCATTTGTAATATAATATACAGGGTGCTTTATTAAAAATGTATAATAATGTACTTTTCTCCTACCCTGTATATTATTACCAGTATCACCACTAAAAATATTTTTAAAATAACTTTAAGTAAATACCCCATTAAGATCATATGTGTTTTTATATAAAATTAATATAAATTTACAAAAGATGGGTTGGCACTGGTAAATTAAAATGGTCAATATTAAAAATATCTTAATAACGTAAAAGCTGTACAAGCACATGTGTCGAATATACTCTTCAGGGTTAAAAATTAGATTTAATAATTGTTTTCTGAGAAATTAAACAGTGCTTTTTTGTAATTTTTAGAAGAAAACTGTTTATACAAGACAAGACTTGTATACGTAAGAAAAAAACTTATTGCTTGCAATATGGTATCCAAGCATACTTTTTTAAAATTTCTCAGCAATTTTAATGCGTTCAACCAATTATAACTGCGGTAATAATCGGTGATAACTTTGACATATAATACATTGTTTAAACGTCAACATAACCGATTGGTAAATACCGTTTAAGAATTGGTTCTTCGCCTAAAATTGATGATTCTTTAATTGTATGCAATTACTATTAAGCTTAACTAACCTAACCTAAACTAATCTCTTTTATACCAGTTTTTCTAAATAATGATCCTACTTCTACAAAAAACTTCCTTCCCTTGTCTACCAACGATTTTTGGGGATAGTCACTCTCATATCCATTTAAATGTTATAAATATAAAGAAAATCCCGAAAAAGAATAAAATAGAAGGATAGAAAAGGTCTTATTATCTCAAGAATACAAAATTCTTATTGATAAAGTGGTTAGGTGCACCTAAATTTTAAAAATAAACAATAAATTATAGAAACATAACTTTAGTGGAAAAAGAAATAGACTATTTACCTAAAACCTTTTTAACACATAAAAAATTAGTTAGACAATTAGTTAGATAGTTAAAAAATATAGAAACAAAATAAAAAATGTATTTTCAGGCATGAATTTTAACAGCGAATAAACTAAGAATTTTTAAAACACATTAGAAGAGACAATAGAGAATTATTGCAAGTTGCCTCATTAAGCTCGGGTATTAATAATACCGGCCTTATTTACATAGTGCTTGTACCCATAATTTAGAGTTATTGCAATTTATATTGACATTACCATTACCCTAAAAAGGGAAAAAACTTAGTTGATGTTCTTTATTGTTTTGTGTTGTAACGTTTTGTTTTACGCAATTAAAGAAATACGTTCGAAAAATCAAGGATTTAAGTATTTTTACTTCTAAAAACTTCGATTTTGTACTCGTCACTCGTCAGCGGTTCGGTTTACAAGAACAGTTCCGAAGTTAAAATAAGACCAAAATAAGGCACGACCCAAAATCGACATAAATAAACCTATCACTATCCTTATTAAGGAAGTCCTTATCCCACCATGCATCTGCGCAAGCGCAGATGTCAAAATAAGGCCGGTATTATTAGTGTCTGGCCTTATTTTACTGTGCAATATTTCTCTAATGCTTTAAATCTGTAAAGCTAGAGCTTATAAAGTCAAAATAGATTGGTAGGAATCAGGACACAAAATCCGAAAAAAGAAATAGGATAAGATAAGAAGACATTAGAGCATCGTTTTATTAGATAATTTTTTCCAGAATATGAATGAAGCGTGAAATATGTTTCGGAGCATGCAAACAAAATTAACTACTTTAAATAACTGTTACTAAAAACCGATTTTTTTACAGTTACAACTCTGCTTTTTAACAAAACAGGAAATAAAAATGCTAATATTTAATCACCTCTTCTTAATATGATAAGCAGCTACTTCTTTTATTTTTTAATTAGCTTCAATTAACTTAAAAATTGAATTATTTTTTAATTAACATTTAAGAAGTAATTAAAAAGGAAAATTAAACTTATCTCTTTTCAAAAACAAAAATAAGAAAAATTCAGTAAAAAGCAAAAATAATAAAAATTTTAAAATGAGTCCGGTTCATAACATATGTAGGTACTTTACTAAATAATAATAACTAAATAAACAAAAGCTTTATGTCAACCTACTTAATTTTAGCACTTTTATTATTTATTATTTTAAGCGTGTTAGTGATTTTTCTTTGAATTCGTTGTTTTTTATATTCACAGTGTTTCTAAAATAACTTACATCAACCATTTTCAAAATTTTAAAAAAACGGGAATTGGGAATAGTTTTACTTTAAATTCAATTATGGAAGGTCTGCACAAACCCCTATTACATTAAAACAAGTGATATAAACGTCCCGTTATACACGTTATATCATTGAAATTCTATTAATGCGTAGGCGATGCCACTGAAAATTTACAAATACAGGCCATCCATTATTTATGCAGTATTAAATTATGCATATCCAAATTACTGCTATTAATCTTTGTCATGCTTAAGGTCGAATTGCTTTTAAATATTTAGAGTAGATAAATTAACGAGTAAATGTCTTTATTTTTAACATGGTGAGAAACATAGTTTTTATTTAAATAATTTTAATATGACAAACTGAAAGTAAATATTTTCGTATATTTTACTATCTCAATTAAAATGCCTGTAAAGTTTTTGAAATAATTCAATAAAATATTTTTGTTATTAACTAACACACAACGTTTTTCAGTTGTCTTGTAACTTGCAACAAAAGTAAAAACTGATATTCGTAGAATCACAGTAGAATATGTATATGTATTTACGAAGAATCCAATGGTGTAGTTAGATTTCTTTTTAAATTTTATAATTTTTGAGATATGAAACAAACATATGATTTTTATTATGAAACACACTGTATACAGGGTGTCTCATGGTCGATGGTACATTAGACGCAAAATTGGTAATGACTTGTGATCTATAACGATATAAAATATTTTTAACGATGCAGCGTTGCCGTTAATACCAAAAAGTGGCATCAACTTTGATATATATTTTGGAATTTTTAGATAAAAAATTTGCAAAGAAATCTAATGTCCCGTTTTCCGTAAACGTTTAATCTTACCATCGACCGTGAGACGCCCTGTATATTTTACTTATTAAATAATAGCGAATAAGGGCTTTTAAGAAATATATAATACTTAATAGCTATTTTATACGTTAAGATCCTAACTTGCTGTTTTTAATTTAAAACTAAATGTTTAAGATCAGTCTAACTGTGGTTATACTCAATATCAGTATTAATTATAATTTTTAGAAAATCATTACATTTAAAACAAGATAGTAAAAAACTATGTATAAAACTGGTAAAAATTATCAATAATTTTTTTACATGTAATAGTTTCATATGCGGTTTTTTACTATTTTGTTTTATATCAAATGTTTCTTTAAAAATTTTGGATACATACTGATTTTGGATGCCGTTTTAAGTAGAAGCACAGTTAAACTGATCTAAAATATTTAGTTTTTAATAAATTATTAGGTGAACAAACTTGAAAACCCGAGGGGTAAATATGAGTGCTAAGCGGAATAATTAAATTAATAGTTAAAACTTAGATTTTGCCGTGGAATGTAAATAAATTATGAACTAAGGGCTATATTTCTTTTTGGTTAGAAAGTTGGCCTAAAAAATAAATTCAATTTTAAAATTAAAAATACCTAATAAATATTATATATGTTTGAAAAGCTCTTATCCGCTATAACTTAATGTTAAAAAATCATACAGGGTGTTCTATAAGAAAAAACATATTTTTGGTTCATATCTCCAAAAATATAAAGTTAAAAAAATCTAACTACATCACTGGATTTTACGTAAAAACTTCTACTAATATTAGTTTTTACTTTTGTTATAAGTTACAACACAGCTAAATGACAAAAAATGAATTTCACCCTATGTGTCAAAAACTATAGGGCCCTGAAAAAACTTTTAATGACATCTTTCGTTTCATCAAAATGTAGCAACAGTTTGCGAAATCCGCAATCTGTATCTCGAATAACAATCAACATACCCTGCAATTGCAACGGACACCCTGTACATAGTGGAAAGCACGAGCTGATTAAAAAAAAACGGGTGTTTAAGAAAGGTAAAACAAACTAGGTACTTAAACCTTGTAACAAAACATTTTCGAATTAATGTTTATATGAACTTTTTCCGTTTTTTTTTTTTAATGTTAAACCTGCCCTTAAATGTTCTTAAAAACAATGAGTAACTTAAATGTACGTATATTGGTTTCCGTACTAAAAAAATAAGGATTTAATATTTTTATTTTATAAAAAAACAAAAAGAAAAAATTGCAGAGTAAAATTTAAATTTATATTTTCAGTACCTATATTTTAAAAGAACATTATAAATAAAACAAAGTTTTTTTTCGAAATTCACCTACAGTATGAACTCTCTATAAGAGAGTAAAAGGTGATAGGTGGATGTAAAAATATTGTCTTTTTGCACCTTTGCCCTGCTTTTTTGCACAGAAGTTTATACAAAAACGTGTTGTTAGTTCCAACATAAAAGTTGCTCAACCAAAAAGTGGCAAATAAATTTGTATTTCGTGCACTTGCATACTAGGGTGTTGCTTTGTTAACATGAATTTCACTGAGACAGAAGTTATAATTGCTTTTTTAAAAAAACAGAGAAAAAAAACAAAAACAGTATTCGGTTTTAATCGCTTTTAAAATGGATCAAGATGTATTTTTTAGTTGCCGTGATAAAAAGTTGCTAATGCGCGGTTTCATATAGAAACAAATACGTTTCATTATACCAATTTTTTAGTTGCCAAAAGAAGTTGCTAGTGCGCGACTCGCTTTCCTTGAAAAAATACTAAATATTTTTTAAACTATTTAAACCTTCACAACTTTTAGAGGCAACGAAAAAATTGGTATAATAAAACGTATTTGTTTTTATATGATACCGCGCATTAGCAACTTTTTAACCACGGACACCCAACAATTACATCTTAATTTATTTTAAATGCAATTCAAACCGAATACCGTTTTTTTATATTTTTTGATTATTTCTTTAAATAAAAGCAATAATAACTGCCGTCTCAGTGAAATGAAAATGCGCGAAACACAAATTTATTAGCCACTTTTTGGGTAAGCAACGTTAAATGTCTTCAATGTTCGGCAATACAAAAGTCGCTAGTGCGCGGCTAGACTTAATTAAAAACCATTAAACATAAGAAAAAAAACATTAAATTATATGCCCTATGCATATATCATACTTAAATTTTTATATTCGATTAAGCTATAGTACATTTTGTTAAAGTATTGCTATGAAAAAATATTTTGTTGTTTAAAACTTCCTTTCAAAGAGTACTTTTTAATTTTTTTTTAGCCCTTGTTTTGTTTTTTTGTTTTTTTTTTTAATACACGAAACACACTTAAGCACAAACAATTTTTTATTATGTAGAAAAACAAAACAAGTTTTATATCATTTCTTATATTTACCTTAGTTTTAAGCTGTTTTCGGACTTGATAACCCCTAAATCCAGCTTGGATCTTAGTAGCTGCTTCTGCTTCCATGTTTTTTCCAGGGGCAGAGAGGTTGTTACTAATCGCGTTATTTCTTTTATTATTATTGTTCTCACTTTCCATGTCTTGCTTAACAATTCGCGAGGATTGCGGCGGCGACTGATGCGTGATAGTTTCCACGGATTTAGGCTTGGCGGGTGAGGTGTCTTTAAGCGACGCTTGCGCTTGGACGACGTCGACGGCGTCCTGTGAGCTTCGCAGGGACGTCACGATCGCAGCACCTGCTGTATGTCAATGGTAACACGTTATTTATTTATATAATCGATTAGTGCGGTTTCAAATGTAATTTTTAAATTTATTTAAATATTTACTTAGCTCATGCCAACTATTTTGGATGCTTGGTAAATAGGTTTATTTACTGAATGCATAACTTATGAATTGCTACTGTGATATGATGATTTGGTGTATGTTTTACTTTAATTCGACCTAACATATACTGGTTGTGGAACTACTTGCTTGGGCACCTAATCAAATTTTACTTGACTTGACCCTTTTTTGGTTTGGTCACCTCGAAAAAATGCATAATTATTTCTTCTTATTTGGTACCCTAAAGGTGGGCATAGAATTCTTAAGTGGATTTATATAAAGGTGTGTGTGCGTTCGGTTTAATTAAGAAATTAAAAAAAGATTGAACCAACCAGAACTAACCATGACCCCCACCTATACTCAGTAATAATACCATAACTATTGTAATGCAATTAAACTGATACTGATTTAAAAGTATTTTTTGCCGGCGTTGTACATTTAATTTACTGGCATTGCCAACACTCTTTAATGGCAAGGCATTGGCAAAAAGGTATCAAAAAGACGCGAAAGTGGGCAATTGGCCGTTATTAGGCCACGTGTTGCAGATAAAGTGATGGCATCCGTCATTAATAAGTTATTGGCAAAAAATGCGTTTAAGATGATGGCATCCATCATTAATAAGTTATTGGCAAAAAGATAACAAAAAGACACGAAAGTGGGCAAATGCAGATACTCCCAAGCAGCAAGCTGACGTCATATTGACGAAAATTGTCGCATATACTTTTTTTAAAAGCTAAAATGATGCGATATTTTATTTGAAAATTAAAATAGGAAAAACTCCTTACTGCATGCAATTTCCTTGCAATGCAAAGTACCATCTCTCGGAACACTGTCCAACTTGAGATGCAGATTTTTACACTAGCCGAAGATATTTCTTTCAAAGCTAAGTGAGATCACCTACCGCAGACCGCTCTCGAATTATTTTTGTCTAATGGGTTTAGACGATAAAAAGCGAAGATATTGCAGAAACGTAGTAGTTTATTGTCCATTACGCCATCTATCGGTATGTCAAAAACTATTAAATATATATAATATTTTTTATTAACACGTCTTTAAAACTTTTAATAAAGTTTTAAACAAAATGTTTACAGCTCCTAACAGTCTACTTGAATATCTTGCCTTCTCGACTAGCCATCACCAATTAATCACACAACACACACTTATTAGGTAATGAATACATTTAATTATGTCTATTAAAAACTCTTTTCTTTAAAAAAGACCATCATTTTATTTTTATTCGCTCCAAAATACATAATAAACATTTTGTTTGACCTAATTTTTATTTGCATGATTTTTAACAATAAAATGTTATGAAAAGGCCATTTCCTTTAAATTATGTAAAAAACATAAAATAATGTTGTTTAGCTGCCATTATAAATAAAACAGATCAAAAAATTGCTTTAATGTTAGTTAAATACCAATGTTAATAATATGGTTTAAAAAGTATGAATATGCGTTGAAGGTTTGCCTTCAAAAATCCAATATTTATTTGCCTGCAACAAAAACGCGTGTTTTATTTAATCAGGATTGGTATGCCGCCATTTTTGCATGCTTGCCGGCAATTCGCCTGCATGTAATATTTATTGGCAATTAAGTGTTTATTTAGGGTTGAGTTTTTAATGCGTATAAGATGTTGGCATAATATTGCTACCAATTGCCAATGCTTTACCATCAATGCCAATATGAAAATGTACATTGCCGGCAAATAGTGTTTGCTCAAATTTGCATTTGGCTTATGTGCATTACAGCGCTCGTGTAAACCTAGAATGAAAATGTCTGTCTATATTATTAAAGTATATGCACACCTATGGAATACCAAACAAGAAAACATAATTATACATTATGTCCAGGTGACCAAATCAGAATAAAAGAATCAAAAAAGGTTAAATTTTATTAAGTGCTCAAACAAGAAGTTTCCAAACAAAAAAACAGCCTTATTTCATATTAATGTATTTGTATCCAAAAATTGAAACTGAACTATTTTTTAATGGGGTTATTTTTAGTTTATCAATAAAAAATAACAGGCAAATTTCTGTTAAACCAGTAAAAACTTTTATAACAAGCTCACAATCGGCAAAATCTATCACACTATTGGTCACTTGAAAATGCAAATGTTAGAAGTGTAAGTGCCTTTTTAAGTATAGTTTTATATACAGGGTATTTATTAACCCATACGCAGAAACTTGATTTAAGTAATAAATTAAAATTTCGTATATTTTTATAATGTAATATATGTAATATGTATATGTATATATTTTTGTACGTTTTAAGTTTTTGTATTTTGTTATTTGTAGACATTTGTCTGATTATTTTAAAAAGCAAATTATAATTTTTTAATATTTTTTGCTAACCGTATTCGTCTCAGTGGTTTAAACCGTATTCGAAAATGACAATATAAATATGGAAATCCGGAAAATGTAGGTTTTAAACCGTACTGCGTCACAGCCCAATAAATTTTTAGGTTATGAATATGATTTTTAATTTTTAGGGTTAATATCTACTTTAGTCTACATCCAATATAAACATTTTTCACTTGCCATGTAAAATGTTCACAAGAAATGACCGAAACAACGGTTTCAATAAGTACGATGCATGCCCGCCCGACAGAGAAAGGTATATTGTTTTAAAACCATTATCCGGGATGTATACAAACACGGTTAAATACGCGACGTACATGACGTCACCGTTTAGCCAGAAAATGTAATGTTTGTAAAATGTTTTAAACCGTATTAACAACAAAAAATGGCTTTAACCTCTTGACATTTTTTATTTAATGCACGGTTTTCGCGTATATAAATAAAAACCATTACTCGGCACAGTTATTCTGTATGGATAATATCAAATGCTAGAGTGAAAAATTATCTTCGATATTTTATTCTTAAATAAGATAGAGATTTGACCATGGTGAGAAATGGTTTTTATTTATTTACGCGAAAACCGTGCATCAAAGTCAAGTCAGTCAAGAGATCAAATTTGTTTTAAACTTAATGAGAATTTTAAAAATTATTTTTATTTTAGAAAAATGCAGTGGCGTATCATTTTTTATTGAAAAATATTTACCCTAAATCCCTTATGGACAACACTGGTAATAATGTTTTTTTCTTGTAAGACAAAAAATGTGTTTTGGTGCATAGTGGGCATCCCCGAATTTTTTAAAAAATATCCCAATTGGTATAAAAGCTATAATAAAAAAAAACTAAAATATTTTAAAATTTTTAACACCCTGTAGTTTGAAAACTAAGACGTTTAGGACAAATTGTTATATGAAGTTTTTTAATATTTCTTAGTAATTAAGCACAATTTTGCCAAATACATGAATTCGGCAATTACACAAATTCGGCATACGTTTTTAAAATATATTATATAACATCTATACCTCTGATTGAATTGAAATATTGTTTCAAAATAATTAAAATATTTAGTAATTGAAATCATACCAAAACATAAACGATCCAATTCTGATGCAATAAGCATCTGCGAATAAACGTTTGTAGAATAACCGCTTTAATCGCATCACGGGTTAGCCTTTTACAATTGAAAAATTTAGTAGAATGAAACCACTATAATCGTTTAAAGCCATTGCACCGGTTATGAAATGTTACAAGTTTTGCAGGAGATATAAATAAATCCTAATAGAGAAAAACATACAAATTGTACTAACTCTACAGGTAATTCATAACCTTTACGCATTAAGTTGGAAAATTATTGCTGTGGCCACAAATAAAAAAAATAGTAAACTGTTTCTCCTTTGAGAGATAATCAATTATTTTAATTAAAAAAGACAGTAAATTCTCAGCACAAGTAACAACTTATAACACATTTATACACACAATTATTTTTACTAAATTATTTTCCAACACCAAAAATATGTAACTACCTCGTTTTAAATTATTTGTTATTATTAGTCCTTAAAAATCACGTTCTGTTTTCATTTGAAATAATTTTTATCTCCCGAATTAAAAATATTTTACTTTTTTCCATTATTAGTCTAATTATCAACAAAAACTAACACTAGACTGCATTTTTAACACTCTGCATCTCTAAAACTATCCACTTTTGAATTGTAAGAAGTTGGGTTATATCGTCATAATTTAGCCTTAGGAACAGGGCCGCTGAGAGCTGTGCCGGGCCTCGGTACAAGTCAAAATTACGGGCCTAATGGTACTAAAAACTTCAAAAGAAAAATGTTTTTTTATTTTCACGAAAAAAATGTTTAAGAAATTCGTGTATGGCAACTGCTTTTGCTTTTAAGAAAACAAGATTCACGTTGAGAAATTATTGGTTTTGTTTTGTACAGGGGCTCCAAAAACAACAAAAATGTGAAAATGGACGAAGGCAAAAGTGTCCTTATTTTTGTTAATTCAGCAAAACGTTAAAAAAAAGGTTTTTAGAACTAAATGAGGATCCCATATCTGAAGTTTCACATAAAATAAACCACATTTGTTTTAGTGTCATATATTTTTAAATGACGTTTTACACCTTTTAACGTAACTTACCTAGTTTTAATAAAACACAATAATGATTGTCAAAGTTGGTTAAGTATATTTAAATACAAAAATGTAAAACCAGGTAAGCTACACAAAAAGGTATAAAACATGATTTAAACAATATGTTACCAAAAGTTTTCTTTTATTTATTTTATGTGAAATTTTAGATATCGGATGCTTATGTTAATTCATAAAAATAAGGGCAGTTTTGTCTTGGTCAATATTCACAGTTTTGTAGTTTTTGGAGCCCCTGTACAAGACAAAACAAATTTTTCAACGTAAATCTTGTTTTTGAATGAATTTGTCCTATTGTAAAGTCCATCTGTGGACATACTGTACAGAATTAGCCAGTCAGAAATCTAAAAAGCAATCCGTGGAAAGGATACAGTTTAGCGCGAATGCCGGGATGTAAACATTTCGGATTGGATAACTAATAGTGCTTGCTTTGTTTTTGCATTACTGGCCGATATACCTTTAAAAATAGCTTAAACAATATAAGGTGTCCTACAAACAAAGGATTTATTATCAAATAAGTTTTTTTTATTGAAACACGCTGTATATTTTTTAATTATGATTCTGGTCCTTTTAATTTCATATTAAAGATGTATATCACTCTATACATCAATTATTGCTGGTTTTTAAGCTAACGACAGCTAGTCTATACACTTATTAGCGATAAAAAGTAAAGAAATACTATTTCGATTCTAAAAACAAACACAAATCTGTTGTCACTGTCAGAATGAAAAATAAAATGATGACACGTAGTTCATTACCTTAAGAATTACCTACTAATAGGTAGGTAAGCTACTAACAATTTTATTGTCATATATAGTGTTATCTAAGGCAAATAAACATATATATATATTAGGTATATGTGCAAAATTATTAATTGATTACAAAAATTCGCTACAACACTCTTGCCAACTAATAAATAATATTAAACACATTTTTCTCACCAAATATAAAGCAGAAAATCTCATTGATTTTATTACCGAGGACTTTCGCGATATATTTAAGGAAATTTTAAGCTAGGATGAAGAAAATTGGCTGTTCTATTTTCTCACCTTCGCAAGCAGCAAGCTGACGTCATTATGACGTCATTTTTGGTCATAGGACGTCATCGGACCAAAATTATGACGACATTTTAACGTCATTTTAATGACCTGTTTTTGACGCCGTTGAAGTGCCGTCTTTTCGACGTCATTTTTTCGTCATACTAGCTCATAAAAATTTAATGACGTCATGTTTAGAAAACCCGCCAGAAAAATTTTGTGACATTATATGATTCGTGTCAAAATCCAACCAAAATATCATATGACAGAAAAATAGGACTAATAATTTTACAAAATTAAATTAGGAAAAACTCTACCAATAGATGGCGTAATGGACAATAAACTACTACGTTTATTCAACATCTTCGCTTTTTATCGCCTACACGGTACCGATGAGACCAAAATAGTTCGAGACCGGACTGCGATTGGTGATCTCAATTAGCTTTGAAAGAAATATCTTCGGCTAGTGTAACATTCTGCATCTCCAGGTTGGACAGTGCCTCGAGAGATGCGACCTTGCAGTGCAAGGAAGTTGCAAGCCGTACGGAGTTTTTTCCTTATTCAATTTTAAAATTAAATATCGTTGCATTTTAGCTTTAAAAAAAAGTATATGCGTCAATTTTTCGTCATCTTAAAGACGTCATTATGACGTTATTAACGGGACGTCTTTTGTCTGTGAGGGAGGTCAATTTAATGTCATTTTGTCGTCATCTTATGACATCTTTGCTGACCAAATGTGACCAAAAATGACTAAAAAGAGACGTCATTAAGACGTCAGCTTGCTGCTTGGGTTAATATGTTTAATGCGACATAAAGCTATTCTCGTTTAAAATCATGCGAATTAAGCGAAATAACACACTGTTTATTAGAGATTAGGAAAAAGAAGCACTGTGGGTATATATTCTCCAATCTCGAATATAGTGTCGAGCCACTGCGTATTAGAAGTTGGCAAAGAAGCATTCTAAGTCTATCTTTAAATCTTAAATTAATATAGTGTCTCATGCGATGTTAAAAATGTAACGCACTGCGTATTAAAGGTTTAAGAAAAGAAGCATTCTGATTCTTAGTCTATTCTTAAATCTCGAATATAGTGTCTTATGCGATGTAAATGTAATGTCACTTAAAAATCATGCGTATTAAGCTGCGTTCAGACTTGCAACAATTCGCCAAAAATCCGTTCAACAAACCAACCTATTTGCTCGCTCCTTTGATGCAAAAATCGACATGCTCTGAATCACCGCGGAGTCATTCCCCAAGCCCTTGGAGCGACGTAAATTTCTTCCACGCCCACGTCCGCGCAATCTGGGGTAATGTAGCGCGCTATTCAGCGCGGCAAATTGTTGCAAGTCTGGACCCAGTATTAAGCGTTAACAAGAGCGTAGCATGGCGTAGGCGGTGTAAGCGGTCGCCTACGGCCTCGCGCTTGGGGGCCTCGCGGCAAGATGAAGGTATGAAATGTGACATTCGGAAAAACATATAGATGAAAGGTTGCGGTTTTTTTAGGCTCGTAATTGTAATGTGTTATGGAAGGTGCCTCGCATAACTTATTTAATTAACAGGTAGCTTGTGTTAAAAGGTATTTTTTTTCCTTTTTTTCTTTCCTTTTTTGCCCATCAAAATTTGTTTGGAGAACATAAAGGACTAAAAGGGGGCCTCGCGGATAACTTCGTCTACGCCTAAAGGGCCTTGCAGGAAAAGTTTGTTTTTTTTGGCTCCTCAAAATTTTTTATTATGGACAAAGGGGGCCTCGCGGATACGACTTTGCCTATGCCTGATTTTGGTCACGCAACGCCACTGAGCATTAATACATTTATATCACATGCGACACTGTCTATTTTACATTAAAGAATAGACCCACTGATCAATATTATTAAAATGTATAGTTTTAGCCACAGGTAAAGAAATTAAATACTATATAGGCTTAACCACGAATTAACACGACATTGTAAAAATCATTTAGATAGACAAAAATACCGTTATTATCGAAATTTTCATCTCCTTGACTGAAATGAATAATAACATTACATTCTGGTTTACGTCTGACTGCATGAAACGTTTATTTATTAAAGGCGATTGAAAAATAAAACACCATGATTTACTAAAACATAATAGTGTGTTTAACCTACTGATTTCAGTTAATTAATTTTTAAGTGGATAAACATTACTGCCCTATTTTCTAAAGAAATTGCTAAACGTAATAAAACGATTTCCGGGAGTTATTTAGGGTGTTATAACAAAACTATATTTTCTACCCATATCTACATACAGGGTGTATTTAAAACAGGGCCGCCGAGAGCCGTGGCGAGCTTTGGTACAGACCAAAATCTCGGGCCCCTTAATTGTGAAATAATTAAGAAGTGATTCTTAAACTAAACAAGTTACGAAAAAATAGGAGACAAAAAAGCTTTATATTTATTTGCTTAATCTAAACAGGCACAAAAATTTTACACACATTTACACAGACAGTGGCGAAAAGTTTTTTAATTAGAAATCTTCCTTCAGTTAACGCTAGAGACGCCACTGAACTTAAATGTAATTAAGTTAGTGATAAACTGCCCCCTTAATTAAAACAAAATTGTGTAAAGGGTATTAAAGATATTAAAAAAATCAATAGTAGAATCTGCCCCTAAATTTTCTTAACAACATTCTGTAACACATTGTTTAAAACATTTTAAATGCATATTAAGAGATAAAGGTATCTACTACTTGTGTTGGTCTCGGGGACCCTACGGAATCCCGGTAAAAATCCACAATTTTGATAATTTACTGAAGACTGGTGGGTGCTGTCGCGAAACTACCACGGATTCGTGTTCAGGACGTAAAAATACAACAAAAACGTATATTCCATTTTCCATGTCTTGGTCAGCACTTTATTTCTCAGTTTGAAAATATTAAACTTATAGAAAGTTAAGTATTTATACTAATCAAAAGAGTCCAATTTCTTTTTCTAGTCGCTTATTATAATATTTTTTTTCTAAAAATAATAATTTTACATTTTATACATATGCAAACATTATCAAGTTAACTTAAAATTTGTTTGTGTAACTATTACGACCAATGTAATTAATTAAGTAGTTTTAAAAAGATATTTGTCCTGTTTTGTTATTTTTTTAAATATTTTCGTAATTTTGAACCACTCTGTGTACTTAACGGCAAATAATTATAGTTTTTAGCATTTAAGACAAAGCAAAACATTTATAATTATAATGAATGTTTTTCAAAATATTAAAAATAACAAAAAATAGAGGTATAGTTAAGTTCATCCTTGGACGCACTGTATGTATGGTATACTAGCTGACCCATGCCCACTTCGTTGGCCGTTAATAGAGAATTATTGCACAGTGAAATAAGGACAGGCACGAATAATACCGGCCTTATTTTGACATCTGAGCTTACACAGATGCATGGTAGGATAAGGACTCCCTTAATAAGTATAGTGCCCGGCTTTATTTAGGTCGGTTTTAGGCCGTGCCTTATTTTGGCCTTATTTTAACTTCGGAACTGTTCGTCTAACCGAACGGCTGCCGATCACGAAATGGAAAAGTTTTTAGAAGTAAAAATACTTAAAACCTTGCTTTTTCAAATGTATTTCTGTAATTGTGTTATAAAACCCTACAACACAAAACAATAAAGAAAATTCTGCAACCGCAAAGAATCAAACCCGCGCCGCCTGCGTGACAAGTGAGCATTCTACAACTTGACCACTGGTGCTTACAAATGCATAACCTCTTTATAATATTAATATAGATTGATATTTATACATATGTCATTATTTTTCTCTGAAACTTTTGTTTAATTATAATAAAATATATCCTATAGCATTCCTGATAGTGTCGCTTTCTAATTGTAAAATAGTTTTTATGGTCGGTTTAGTATTGTCGAAGATTAGCCCTTACAAAGTTATAATTTATCCAAAATAGCCGACCAGTGCGTTAGACGTTAAAATATATTTTTTTAATAATAAAATATAGCCTAAAACATTCCCGAACAGTGTAGCTTTATGATTGTGAAAGAATTTTTATGATTGGTTCAGTTTTTCCGACGATTAGCGACTTCAAACAAACAAATAAAGTAACAAACTTTACCTCTTTGTAATACATATTAGTTTATATTGTAAAATATAAATTATTTCATAACTATAGATTGTATTTTTTTCTTGGGTTTGCTAGGATGTATTTGTGCCAAATTAAAATTTTGGTACTTCTGTTCCTCTATTTTATTCGCGTTTGGATGCTTAGAATGATTATGCTAGCTTTTACTGAATATGTTTGCAATCGTCATCTATATTTTATTTTCAGCCGGTAAAGAAAAAATGTAAAAAAGTGTTATGTGTAAAATGTTAGCTACTGAAAATAGACAAACGTTCTTTAATTTTAAAATGTTTGAAATATGGCTTCAATAAAACAATAATACAATGTTGAGATGATGCATGTGTATTTGGATATTTGATTTTGGGCCAAAACATCTGAAATTTGGAGAATAAACTAGAACATTATATATTTTATTTTTGTTATGTTTATTAAGTGGACATATTTTTGTTATTTACAACCGGTTTTAATTTATTTGTTTGTAAGTGAATTTTAAAATACAAATAAATGAACTATAACTATAAAGTTTAAAAAATATATAAATGGTCAATGAAGAGCGTTAGGCCTCGGCTACGATAACAAGCGGAAGCGGCGAGTAGAAAGTGTTAAATCTCTGTACTGGTGCGACGATAGCTTGTGGTAAACAGCGTTTTGAAACCAGTTCACATACATTAAGGTATGATTCCGCGCACCGCGGCAAACAGCAAAAAAGTCATTAATATTACCAACAACACTACTCGTTACTCCCCAAGGCGAAAGCGAAATAAGTACAACATCCTGCCGCTTGCGTCTGCGGTTCGATGTCTGTCACGGTGCTCGGAATCATACCTTTATGCCTAGTCCTCATGTGAACAAAAATTGCGTAAATCCGGAACTACGGATTGGCGCAATTTTTAAAAAGTCGTCTGTTTATAGAGGAAAAAAACATAAATTTTGATTATAAATGTGAATAAAGTTATCTATGTAACTAATAATATTACCAAAAATACCTGATGGGCACAAAAGTTAACAAGAAAATCAACGGATTCCGTAAAAAGGTAAAAATTTTTAAACTTTTTTCCGGAACTGTCACGGATCTGTCACTTTCAACATATCGGTGTAAAGCCCAATGAAATTTCGATATTGTAGTCACGTGAACTTTCGAGGTTCCGCAATATTTTACCGTACATGAGGACTAGGCATAAGGGTACGTTATACTTATTTCGCTTTCGCCTTGGGAAGTGATAAGTAGCGTTGCTGGTAATATGACGCTTGCATCGGCGCGGCGGTTGACACCGTGCCGCGGTGTTCGGGACAATGATCTGAAAATTTAGATCATTGGTTCGAAACCGTACCTTCAAAAATAATATTTGTTTGGTTGGGCTTTATTACTCACGTATATTGCAGCCGGCTGACTTAAAAATGCAAATTCTTTTGTGTTAACTATGGTGCTAACATATAGATCAAAGGCAGCGCTCTTACACTCTCCGCTCGCCACTTGACTCTTGGTATCCTAGCCGTACCCTTAATTTTATCTAGAAATGTAAAATTTATTTACTCGAGTACCAGGAGCAGTAATATGCAAACAACTCAGACGTATAGAAAGTGTATTAGCCAATGTCTTATTTTTTTGGAAATATAAATGGTAGATTTTTTGTACAACGTTCTTCTACAGAGATGAGATCATTGTTTCAAATATAGATTTATGAAATAACCAAAATATTTTTGTGTAAAAATAAAAAGTAAGTACATATATTTAATTCATTACACCAAAAACTTATTACATTACCATTATTTTATAAACAAAAATAAAAGCACAAACTATCCTACTAGGGTTATTTCAGACAATGGCGGATCCGAGGGGGATAAAGGGGGTAATTACCCCTTCCTGAAATTTTAAATTTAAACATAGAACTGTGTAGCAGTATTAGATTTAAAAAAAACTTTAATGCTGATGATAATGTGAACTTGTCGATATAACTCAAGTCCAAGTTTGATTGTTTAAATTTGCATTTAAAACAATAATTGTAAAACATCGCCATCCGATATATATGTAATATTTCCCATAATTAAAACGATTCTATAAATGCACCCTTCTTCTAAGCGTAGCTTCAGCGAAAAGAAGTTTTTCTACTTTAAAAATTTTAGAAACATGGTTAAGATCTACAATGTCACAGAAAACAATTTTAGCTGCTACAAAGAGAAATTATTATTAGATAATATTAATAAAATAACTAACAAGTTCGCAGCAGTAAAAGAAAACTTAATTTTATTATATAATTTTTTTTTTTTTTAATTTTATTTATTTTATAAATTTTATAAATACTTTGATAAAAAATGTTACCTGTAGTTGCTAATAATGATCAATATATTTGTGTTAATTGTTTAAAGTTGAATAGATGTAGATGCGTCGGTGTATTGCAAAACGTAGTTTGTTGTCTAAATGAAAAATAAAAAATTTTGCTAAACTAAAATTCAATAATGTTATTTATCAAAAATTTCTCACAGGCTTGTCCCCTGGATCCGCCCTTAATTTTAGAGTAACACGAAAAAAATTCTGTAAAACATGCAGAAAAATTCTGTAAAATGTACAAATTTAAATTTCTGTAAAATTTGTATGTAGATAAAATATGTATTTTTTGCAACGAAGGTTATATTAAAAGTACCTACATATTTCTTCTATAAATTTTACATAATATTTATGTAAATTTACAGATAATATTTGTGTAAAGTTTATTAAATAAATACATATGTTCATGCTACAAAGTAATTTTTTGTCATTTATTAGTTCAATTATTCATAAGAACGTAAAAATAGTCCTATAAGAAAAAGTCAAAATTTATTATTTATTTATTTTCTATATAATATTTAAACAACACTTAAATAAAATAAAAACTTTGACACCCTTGTACCTTGCAAACGATCAATTTGTCGACTAAAGTATATTGGGTTAGATCGTCGTATTTTGGTCCAAAGAATTTTTCTGCAGACAACTTGTATAATTTTTAAGTTTATGAATTTTTGTCATAATTTATTGTTAGTATGTTTATTGTAGTATTTATAGTAATATATATTCGATACACTTGTTAACTACTTTTAATTGTTTTGTGTTCAAATACATTGATATATCACTTTAGAAATTATTTTTCTATAATTATTACGATAACCCACCTACATCCTATTCCTTGATTATTAAAATTTATAGATATGTTAATGTTACATACTGAGTCTGTTACAATTACATATTTCATAATATGTAAAATTTACAGATATAACTTTGCAGAAATTAATCTGTAAAAATTACATATTTAGTTTGGTTAATTTTACATAGTGCCATTCCTGGGTTTTGTGTCACCCTGTGCAGAGAGAGAAATGCCGCCACCCCCTCACAGCAAAAAAAAAGGTCCCCACTTTCTCAATGCCGCCCCTTCACTGGTTCTAATATTAGCAAAAAGGCCTTTTTGTCCGAAATGCCGTAAATAGGGCCTTCTATTTTCAAAAATGCCGCCCCCTAATTTGTGCCGCCCCGTGCGAATGCACCTGCTGCACCCCCGCCAGAAATGACCCTGATTTTACATACATATAGTTTACTAATAAAAATCGACAAATTTTAAAGATTTTCCTGTAAATTTTACAGATTTTTCTGTAAATTTTACAGAACTGTTATTTCGTGAGCTTGGTGAAGTAAATCAGTTTAATCCAAAGCTGTCAAATATTAAGATCGGTTTTTCATTAAAAACTATTTTTAAAAGACGTAGGCTTAAAAGTAAAAATTAAGCCTACTTTTTTCAAATCTTGTGGTTATAAATTAAATGTTGCTGTCTAATCTTTTTTGGTTTGCATTAGGGAATAGAAGATAGTAAAGTGTTTAATAGTGTAAACAATATGTTAGTAATGCTAGTCTTTATTATATTCCGGTTGCTTAAGAAAAAGCAGAACAAAAATCTATTTTCAAAAGTTAAAAACCATGGAAACTTACTAATGACTAGATTTATTTATAAGTTCTGTATTTATATTTTAATTTAGGCTTAACATTTTTTTTTTTTTAATTTGAAAAATCATAAAGTAAAATTATACAAATTTTATTTTGTTCCCTGCGACCAATATTAACCTCTGCAGGTGGGTGAAAAAATATTAATAGATACTCTCTGAATTTTATTTCATATTAATGATATCAAAATTAAATGTATCCTTTATTTTTATTTAAATTTACCAAATGGCACAAAATTTGGCATAGTCACACTTGTATTTTATTTATCCTATGTTTACACTTTTGTAATAATATTTAGGTTTCTAAATATTTGAAAAGATTGTTTGTAAACAGTCAGTGCCATATCCACTGGGCTTACTAGGCTAAATCCTAGGGCATAATTTGATAAATAGGCGCTTCAACCAAAAATGCAGTTTAACAAGTTTAAGGTTTTAAAACTAAAGAAAATTAAAACACACCTGTAATAAAATTTACGTTTATTTTAGTCCTTGTTCGATGCCTGTAACTAACCAAGTTTATTTATTATCATCTTTTAATAATTTAATAAACTTAAAAGAAAAACGCATATCCAGAATATACTTTGAGA